>BQNB010014885.1:0-49215 GCA_026074375.1 Tanacetum coccineum | reverse complement strand
GTATCAATGTACTTGGGTTTTGATGCGATTGAAATTGTAGATGCTGGTAACAGAACTCTTGACTATTTTCGTTATAAAGGAAATTTTTACTTTGCAAAAAGGAGATAGCAATAAAAAGAAAAGTATGAAAGAGAAATCAAACTTTATCTATATATAGCTTCTCTGTTGTACGACTATTGCGCCGTAAAAATCTCTAACGGTAACATTTAAACAGTGATAAGTCAGAAAAAGTCAAATTTCCCGCAACCAGCATTAACAATAACCTACCAGTATTAACAATTACTCTACCAGACTTAAAGTTGGTCAACCAGAATTAATTGAGAGTCAACCCGAATTAATTCTTTTTCAACCAGAATTAAGTAAGTACTAAGAATTTTCAAAAACTGAAAACCTTATTACTTCTGCCTTTCATCTGCACATCCATGCTATGCCTGCAAAGATTAGACTAAAACAAAGAAAAACATGCAGCAAGAAATTGTATAGACAGAATTAATAAACACTAACTACCCGAATTAACTCTACTTAACTACCAGTATTAACCTAACAGTATTAATAGGACACACTACCAGTATTAACCTGCCAGTATTAATATGACTCCTAACTTAAATACCAGGATTAAAAATTACAAACTAACAGTATTAATATTACTTAGCTACCAGAATTAACAAAACATAGAAATTTTCTAACATCTAACCTCCCCTTAAATGTTGCTATGGGTTGATCATACCAATGCTAACCACCAAGTAATTAAACCGTGGTCCATCAAATGGTTTGGTCAACAAGTCAGCTACATTTAAGTCTGTGTGAATTTTCTCCACACTTATGAGTTTCTTCTCATAACAATCTCCTGATGAAGTGGTGACGAAAATCACAATGTGTTTGGTCTTAGCATGATAGATTGGGTTTCTTCACAATTCAGATTGTGCTTTCCATTATTAATGTGGATTTTTGGTATTCAAAAGTTGAAACCATAGTTCCAACAATTGATTTATGAACCCACAACACTTGTCCACAGCAATTGCAGCAGCTACATATTCAGCTTCCTTGTTTGTTTGATGGTGGCTACAATAGTCTGTTTCTACATTGCCATGAGATAAGTCGTGTCCAAGAAATTGACAACCACCTTTTGTGGATAACTTGTCAAGGTTGGGAACCACCATGTCACTATCAGAGAATGCGTCCAAATTAAGGGGTGATTCCATAGGATACCATAAGCCCAGAGTTTGGTTTCCCTTGAATACTTGAAGATCCTCTAGACAGCATTGAGTGAAAGTCTTGGAGTTACCTGAAAACGTGAACAAACACATACTGCATACATAATATCAGGTCTAGAAGCAGTTAAGTACATGAGGGAACCTATCATAGATCTGTACAAGTGTACATCTACATCAAAAGCTTCCTCATCCTTTGTCAAAGGCAACTTGGTCTCCATGGGAGTGATGGCAGCTTTGACATTTTCAAGAGCAAATTTCTTGAGTATCTCAGCTACATACTTGTCTTGTATATGAAGATCCTCCCTGTGTTTCTGCTTGACTTGTAGACCTAGGAAAAATGTAAGTTCACCCATGGAACTCATTTGAAATCTGCTTTGCATCAAGACTTCAAACTCATCACACCAAGACTTGTTGGTAGACCCAAAAATGATGTCATCAACATAAACTTGAACCAGCATGATATCATTTTTGTTTCTTCTAATGATACAGACATGTCAATGGTGCCTCTTTATCCATGCTGCTCCTACGGAAGTTGACAAGTAGCAATACCAAGCTCTAGGGGCTAGGTGCAATCCATACAAAGCTTTGACCACTTTATAAACCTTAAAGGATGATCAGGATCAACCAAATCCAGGAGGTTGGGTGAGAACATACACCTCTTCATCAATAGTGCCATACAGCAAAAGCAACTTTAACATCCATTTGATAGAACCTATGAACCCCATAAAATGAGGCAAAGGCTAAAAAACAACCAGGATAGCTTCAATTCTTGCTAACAGGAGCAAAAACCCATCAAGTCAATCCCTTCTTCTTGCCTAGACCTTGAGCTACCAGCCTGCTTTGTTTCTGACAACTACTTCCCTCTCTCATCCTTCTTGTTCCCGTTACCCCTTTTAGTACCTATCACCTTAGCACCATTGGATAAAATCAACCAAGACCCAGACTTGTGAAGCTTGAACTGCTACAGTTCTTCCTGCATAGCTTCCACCCAGCTTCATCTGTCAAGGGCTTCTGAGACTTTCCTTGGTTCAGATTGAGATAAAAAAACAAAGCAAAAAGACAATGTTTGTTGATCTTTATGATTGCTTCTTTGCTGTGCTTATATGTGGCTCACTAGAGCCATGAGCTTCAGTGGATCTTCTTAGAGAGCTTCTAGTCTGAACCGTGTATTGGGATCTCCAAGAGATTTGACTTTGTGGATAGCATTGTGAATCCTCAGAGTGTGGTTTGTACTGACATCCTACCTCAATCTGGTAGATTGTTGGAAATCATAATAATCCCATACATCATCATAAAAAGCCTTTCAAAGATAGCTTTCACTTGATTTGTCATAAATCCTTTTATTTTATGCATCTTCAATCATCATCTGCATTAGAGAAACCTCTTCTCCATGATCAGCACAGGAGAGAAAGCTTCATATTGCCCAGGAGTAACTTCCTCAAAACCAGTAAAATTAAGATTTATCACATAACCAGTATAACAGGATTAGTAACTGGTAGGTGCTTGTGCAGTTACTGGTCCTAAGTGCTTCAAAGCAAGAGCATCCACTCTTTCAAAAGCATAATGTTCCATCACAGACTGGATATTGGTGTTGAAGATTGGTTGCTTTAGGGGAGTGAGTTTTTCTTTTTTAGCAAGCCTTTCAGAAACAGCTGCTTTTCTAGTTGCTTACTTTTAGTTAGAGATTTAGAAGAAACACCATTAGGTATCTGCAGCCTCCTCAGTGTGCACATCAATATCAATGACCTCTTTTATGAACCGGTCAGGATTTAGCTTGATTTTCAAAGAGACAGTTATATAGTTCATGGAGTCGATAAGAATAGTCCTAAGTCAAAACCATCCACCTATGGACTATTCTCCCTGTACATTGGTTTTTCCTCAAGAAAGTAGGACATGAAAGGTTTACTTCAACTCTTTTGGTTACTAAATTATAAACCCTAAAGGCTTTACTATTCACAGAGTAACCACAAAGAAAACCTTCATTAGATTTTTCATCAAACTTTCCTAGTGGGCTAAGAGTATTGAGAATGGTAACATGGCACCCAAATGGTCTATGTAACTAAGGATATGGTTTTTGCCAATCCCCAAAAAAAACAAGGCTCATAAGGAGTTTTGTTCTGAGGCATGGTTACTCTTACCCTGTTGAAGGTATAGAGCAAGACAGTATTGATTGCTTTCAGCCCAAAAAGTGGAAGGTAAGTGTTGATCGAGCTATCATAGTCCTAGCAGCCTCTATAAGGTTCCCTATTCTTCCCTCACAACCCCATTTGCTGAGGAGATCTTTGCATTTACTACACTCTTGTGTTTATACCCTTTTTCCCCACAGAACTCAAGCAGAACCCTGTTTTTAAAATTCTGTCCCATGATCTGATCTAATTGATTTTTTACTTTTTGATTAAGTTGGTTTTTTCTATCTGTCTTTATAAAAGTCTTACGGATGTCACTAGTCTCATCTTTTTGGGCTATAAAGATACCCCAACAAAACTTGAACAGTCATCAGTAGATCAACGTAGACAGTAACTTTGCATGTTGATGCTCCGCACTGAGGTAGGACCAAATAAATCCCTATGCAAGGTGGTAATGGGTGGGTTACATATTGTCAAGCTTGGCCTTATAGGATGGCTGTGTGTTTCCCTTTTGACAACACAAGTGTGGTCATTTTTGAAACTCTTGGAAGGTAACCCTCTAACTAGATTTCCCTTCACAAGTTTATTTAAGTTTTTGAAATTAAGGTGACCTAACCTCCTGTGCCACAATTTAGCTTCATTAGATGAGGCTTTTGCTAATAAACAAGTGTATCCTTTTGAAGAAGCAACATTTTTCATATCAAAAGTATACATGTTGTGTTGCCTAGGAACTTTAAGAAGGACCTGATTTTCATCAGGCATCTTGAAGTCAGAGGACACCACAAAACACTCTTTTTCAGTAAAAAGTACATTTAACTTTTTATCACATATCTGAGATATGGAGAATAGATTAAAATGTCCAAGTTCCTTCACAAAAGCCACATCATCAAAAACTAAATTACCTAATCTAATTGTACCTTTTCCACTGATACTACCTTTACTTCCTCCAAAAGTAACAGATCCCACTTTGGATAGTTCTTGATAATCTTCAAGATGGGCCCTGTTACCAGTCATGTGCCCAGAACATCCACTATCAAAAATACCTCTATGCTCCATATGCTTCAGTGGATGATCCTGCACATTCAAAAAGAGATTAGTTTCTCTTTGGGACCCAGGCCTTCACAGGCTTGGGTCTGCCTTGTGGACCTCTAGAAACATGAACATTTGAATCAGGGGTTGGTCCACTATTGGTATTGGAGAGTGGTATTGCTTTTCTCCAAACACAACCTGCTGAGGTCTTAACAGCAGTGCCCATTTTGCCCTTAACAGCATATTCATTTGACTTGTATGCTGTATTCCTACAAGGCTATTTACAGTGAACTTTGTTTTGAAAAACATTTCTTGACTTTTAAGATTCACTTAGAGAGTTTTGGTTTTATGCGAAATCCTGGTTTTGATAATACTGACTATTACTCTAGCAGTATTAACATACACCCTACCAGAATTAACATTTTGCTTGCCAGTATTAAATCTAGAAGCACCAGACTTAAATTGAGTGCCAGAATTAACGTGCACACTACCAGAACTAACATTTCCATAGACCCAATATTAATAATTACCCTACCAGTTTAATAGTGTTGCTAGCAGTACTAAGGTTGGGTCTAATGTTACTTAGTTGTACAGGTCTGGGAGTGAACTGATTTGCTTTATTCACCCTGTTAGTGTTAGTCCATGCTGGTGTAGCTTGCCTAACATCAGCATGAACCACCCTTTTGCCTCTTAAGAGCAGCTTCCCTTTGCCATCTCTTCTCGAAAGTAATATCACAGTCCTTAAATCAAGTGACTAAGACTTCCACGCACAAAACATGTTTTTTTTTCATTCAAAAGAATATCCTGCACCTAAGTCCCTTTCCATTCTTTGATTCCAATTCAAGTCTCTTTATAATAAAAGGAGATCGGTGAGGGAGGCACTGGTGTTCTAATGTTTTCGCTAGGAGTTTTTTTTTTAACATGTCTGTGCACAACTAGGGTCAACTGTTTGTTGGGGTTTAGGCACTTGTGGTTGAGTCTTTTGGGTGGCAATGGTAACCTGCTCAATAGAAGGTATAGGGATATGGTCATTGATAGGGTCATCATTGACTGAATGGTCAGATACAACTCCTAGTTCCCCATCACTGTCATTGGATTGACAAGTTGAGTAAACAGTGGAACTAGCATCAGACACAGTAGGACTAGGAGATTGAGGTTGAGGCCCATACTTACCATACTCATACAGAGAATCATCTAATGGTATCTCCTGTTCCCTAGGGGTATAATCACCACTAAGAGGATGAGGGACACCTTTATACTCTACTTGTTTAAATCTGCTGTATAGTGGGATGTCATAATATCCTGCATCTGTTTCCCTAAGAACAAAAATACCTCTACTCATCTCTTCCTCATATCCTAGGACCTCAGCATTTGACTTTATGCTATGTCCTAAACCTAGCTTAACAGTTGAGCTCATCCCACAATCAATAAGCTTCCAAAGATTTTTAGAAGATGCAAACCAAGAATCAACAATTTTTTGTAAAGCATCTTTGTCTTTGACAGCTTTCATTCCTATTCTTCTATACTTTTTCAGCTTTTCATCTTTTTCAAAAATTTGATTAGCTTGAAAATTTAATTTTTCATTTAAGGAAGATTGCTGTTTGTGGGAGGCTTTAAGCTGAGATTCTAATTTCTTAACAGCTAGCTTATGGGCAATTAAGGCAGCTTCCTGGTCACCAAATTCAGATTGCAATTCATCATACTTAGCTTGAAGAGCATTATATGAATCTAAACACAATTTAGAGCACATGGATACCTCATTATTTACAGTGAAAGCCATTAGAGCATGATTGAGTTCCTCATCTTCAGTCTGCTCTACCCAATTGATCTGACCTTCATCAATGGTCATCAAGGCTTCCTTTTCAGTTCGCAATGGCTTGAAATCCTGACCTCTACCTGCTTCCTGCCTGCTACCTTCCTTTGAACCTTTAAACTTGCACTCCCTTGCAAAATGCCCAGTATTGTGGCAATTGAAACATTCAACTTTTCTCTTATCAAATGCCACATGCATTTTTCCATCCACTCTTGGCCTTCTGCCTGTCTTCTTGTAGAACTTCTTAATCTTTATGGCAGTCATAGCAATCTGCCAATTTATATCCATTTCTTCCAAATCCAGATCATCAATTTGATCTAGGTCTTCATGTATCAAATCCACATCATCAGCATTTGTGGCTAGAAAAGAATGGATAACTTCATCAGCAAGACCAGGAGTAGCAGTTTTTGTTGCTTTGGAAGAGGAAGTGGCATAAGAACTATAACTTCCTGAGCTTTGGCTTGGCTTATGCTTGCTGGAAGAGGCTTTGGCTTGAGATAGAAAAGCCACATTATCAGATGTAAGGGAAGAAGATGATGTCTTTTGGATGTCTTGTTCAAAGACACTCAGATTATTGTATAAATCATCTATTGACAGTGTGTCAATATTCTTCTTCGTTCTCATTGTCATGGCTAGACTGTCCCACGCAGGAGGAAGGGACCTCAAAAACTTGTGATTTGCGTCTTCATCTGACACACCAGCACCAAGGGCATCCAACTGTGATAGGAGTTTTTGGAACCTATCATACCCTTTCTCTAAGCTTTCCTTAGACGAGATAGTAAATGCCTCAAACTGTTGTTTCAAAACAGCTTTTTGCATTTTCTTCGAGTTCGCATTACCACCAAACCTTGTCTTGATGGCTGCCCAGATCTCTTTGGCATCATCCATGCCATGAAAACGTCTGAGATGATCTTTTGGAACAGCCATTAGCAGTAGTGTTCTAGCTTTCCTTTCTTTCTCATCAGCAAACTGTTCTTCCTGTGTGGCCTTTCTTTTCCCCCCCTCATGCAGCAAACCTGTCTTGCCTTTGAGGCTGGAGGAAGAACCCTGTATACAAGCCATCCATACCTTTTGGTGACTCGACTTCTTTTGAGTTCCCATTCTGAATCACTTTTCCAAACGCTCATTATCTCTATATACTCAAGATAATGTTTCCCATCTACCATCGCCCACGTATCATAATCATCTTTTGGAGAACAAGGCAGTTTAATGTTTGAAAGTGTATTGTGTTGATTGTGGTTTGCAGGGGCCATCATCCTTATTGTTGGTTGCTGGGTAACAGATCCATCCAAAGATGTATCTATCATGAATGAGAAAGTCCTTCATCATCATGGAAGAGAAAAATTAATCAGTTTGCGGGTTGAGACATGATTATTTGATTTAGGTGGATTCAAAGTTTTGATCCTATGTTCAAGTCTTGTGCAAAGTCCCCTTTAGTGGCCTCTGATACCACTTTTGTAGTCCTAAATACAAAAAACAGGATTCTGAATGAGCTTTTTGAAATGACTTATAGTCCTTTTGAATAAAATCCAAAGAATACTATTAGATAACAATGACCTTGTGAATATAAATATTGACCCGAAGCGGAATTAATCAATACTATACCAAGACGAACACAAGAACAAATACTAAAATTGCCTAAATTACTATTACTATTTGATTGTGATTACTCAATCAACTATTTTTTTTTACAATACTATCTATGTTCCTTTTATTTAGCTTTAAGTGAACCCTAAACGCGTTAAGAGATAATACTTATCTCTTCCTAAATCAACGCTAAATTGATAACTATTACTAAAATTACAACAGACTTAAAAGTCTGACCAAACAGTATTAACTTTAATACTGCCAGACATTAAGTTTAATGCTGGAAATGCTGGCATAGACTTAACTTTTGCTTCCTACCAGACCTTCACTTTCTATACTAACAGTCGAACTATTCAATATTTTCCCTAACATGTACAATACACCCCGCAGCCAATTCACTGACTTCATGTTATGCGAGTTTTAATAAAGGCTGCTGCTCGTTGAGGGTCATTTATTAATTGATATGTACCTACTAATGAATAATTTATTTTTCCATAAACATTAGAATAAAGAAAGAAACTAATAATGTGAACTGATTGTTTTTATCGACTGTTTGCTTCTTTTATGGTCAAATTTGTTGGTTTTGTGTCGTTTGTGCTTGCAGCGGTAATAATGTGTTTAGGGTGGTTCTGATCTACAAACATTCCATGCAATACTTTAAACGCCCTGTCGCGAAGCGGTATCAGTACCGGTTGCAATTTAACACGCCGGGTCCCCGCCCACCCCGACCCGTTTTACCCTGTTTTTTTTCTTTTCTTTTTTTTTTTTCTCAAATTTTTTTTTACTAAATGAATCTAGTCATGTATTTACGAAACACCACCATCACACTATTTTCGTCAATAAAAAAAAAAAACCAACGCCAATAATATTTAAAAAAAACACCCTGGCTTCGCGGCGAAGCCCGGGTTACAAACCTCAGTTATAATGGTATAATTTAAAGTGGGCCATG
Organism: Tanacetum coccineum; assembly: GCA_026074375.1. Taxonomy (NCBI): domain Eukaryota; kingdom Viridiplantae; phylum Streptophyta; class Magnoliopsida; order Asterales; family Asteraceae; genus Tanacetum; species Tanacetum coccineum. Next base: position 40,497 of record BQNB010014885.1, on the reverse strand, counting down.
GACCTCATGGCACTTAATTATATTTTTTTTTTTTTTTTTTTTCATTTTAACCGATACCTTTTTTTTACGAGCACGTATTTTTGTATAGTGTGAAAAAATATTTATAAAGTTTATTTAACACGGTATGTAATGTGTAAAAAAAAAAAATGATGAACAAATTTTTTTAAAACAGGTAAAATGATTTCACACTTATATTTGTTGCAAATAAAAGTTCATACTTTTAAGTGTGGATAAATTCATAATTTGGTCAAACTTTCAAGTGTGGACCCTATTTGTAACACCGAATATCCACACACATGAGAAGTGTGGAAGATTTGGGTGTTACAAATAGGGGTCTACACTTAAAATTATGAATTTTTTCGCACTCAAAAGTATGGACTTTTATTTGCAACAAATATAAGTGTGAAAACCTTTTACCTGTTTAAAATTTGTTCATCATTTTTTTACACATTAATATGTGTTAATAAACTTAAAATATTTTTCACACTATACAAAAGTGCGTAAAAAAAGTATGGTAAAATGAAAAAAAATATATTTAGTGCCATGAGTCCATGGCCCACTTTAATTATACATATAACGAGGTTTGTAACCCGCGCTTCGCCGCGAAGCAAGGGTTTTTTAAAATTATGGCGGTTTTTATTGACGAATAGTGTGATGGGGTATTTCGTAAATACCTAATAGATCATTTAGTAAAAAAAATTAAGAAAAAAAAAGAAAAAAACAGGTAAACGGGTCGGGTTGGGTCGACCCGGCGTGTTAAATGCAACCGGTACTGATACGCTCCGCGACAGGGCGTTTAAGTATTGCATGGAATGTTTGTAGATCAGAACAACCCTAAACACATTATTACCGCTGCAAGCACAAACGACACAAAACCAACAAATTTGACCATAAAAGAAGCAAACAGTCCATAAAAACAATCAGTTCACATTATTAGTTTCTTTCTTTATTCTAATGTTTATGGAAAAATAAATTATTCATAGTAGGTACATATAAATTAATAAATGACCCCTCACAGCAGCCTTTAAACTTCGCATAACAACTGAAGTGTGAATGGCTGAGGTGTATTGTACATGTTAGGAAAATATTCTGAATAGTTAGTACTGTTAGTATAGAAGTGAAGTCTGGTAGAGCAAGTTAAGTCTGCCAGCATTAACTTAAGTCTGGCAGTATTAAAGTTAATACTGCTTGGTCAGACCATTTAAGTCTGTTGTAATTTAGTTAATAGTTTTATCAATTTTAGCGATTGATTTAGGAAGAGATAAGTATGTATCTCTTAACGGCGTTTAGGGTTCCTTAAGCCTATAAAAGGAACCATAGAATAGTATAGTAAAGAAAAAAAAGTTGATTGAGTATTCACAATCAAAGAGTAATAGTAATATCATTTTAGTATTTGTTTCCCTTGTGTTCGTCTTGGTATAAGTATTGATATTCCGCGTCAATATTTATATTCACAGTCATTGTCTCCTATAGTATCTTGGATTTATTTCAAAGGAACTATAAGTCAATTCAAGGCTCATTCAAGATCCTGTTTGTTTAGGACCATACAAGTGGTATCAGAGCCACTAAAGGACTTTTGCACCAGATTGAAACATAGATCAAACCTTTTAATCTCACCAAATCAAATAAACATGTCTCAACCCGCAAACTAGTAATTTTCTCTCTTCATGGATGAATGAGAACTTTCTCTTTCATGTATGAAACAACTTTGGATGGATCTGTACAGCAACCACAAAAGGAGAATGCCCCCTGCTAAACCACCAATCACCACAAATACACTTCAAACATTAAACTGCCTTTTCTCACAAAGATTATTATGATACGTGGGCGATGGAGATGGAACATATCTTGAGTATATAGATAATGAGGTTTGTGAAAGTGATTCTAGAATGGGAACTCAAAGAAGCGAGTCACCAAAGGAAAGGATGTGTATACGGGTAAGTTTTCTTCCCGAAGCCACACAGGAAGAACAGTTTGCAGATAAAAGAAAGGAAAAGCTAGAAACACTTCTGCTAATGGCGGTTCCAAAAGAATCATCTCAGACGTTTTCATGGCAATTGGATGTATGCCAAGAGATCTGGCAGCCATCAAGACACGGTTTGGGGGTAATGCTAACTCGGAAGAAAATTGCAAAAAAGCTGTCGAAACAACATTTGAGCATTTACTATATCGTCTAAGGAAAGCTTAGAGAAGGGCGTATGATAGGTTCCAAACTCCTACTCACAGTTGGAATGCTCTTGGTCCTGGTGTTCGATGAAGACGCAAATCACAAGTTTTTGAGGTCCCCTTCCTCCTGCGTGGGACAGTCCTATGCCATGAAAATGAAGAACGTAAGAAGAATATTGACACACAGTCAATAGATGAATTTTATACAAATAATCAGAGTGTCCTTTGAACAAGACATCCAAAAGACATCATCTTTCTTCCCTACATTCTGATAATGTGGCTTTTCTATCACAAGCCAAAGCCCCTTCTAGCAAGCAATAACCAAAAAAAGCCCACAGCTCAGGAAGTTATAGTTCTTAATAAACCACTTCCTCTTCCAAATCTACAACAAACTGCTACTCCCTGGTCCTTGCTGATGAAGTTTATCCATTCTTTCTAAGCCACAAAATGCTGATGATGTGGAATTGATACAGAAGACCTAGATTAAATTCGATGAATCTGGATTTGGAAAGAAATGGATAATAAATGGCAGATTGCTATGACTGCCATAAAGATTAAGAAGTTCTACAAAAGACAAGGCAGAAGGCCAAGATGGATGAAAAAACGCACGTGCATTTTGATAAGAGAAATAGTCGAATGTATCAATTGCCACAATACTGGACATTATGCCAGGAGTGCAAGTTTAAAGGTTTAAAAGAAGGTACAGGCAAGAAAGCAGGTAGAGGTCAGGATTTTAAGCCATTATAACGAACTGAAAAAGGAAGCCTTGAATGACCATTGAGAAGGTCCAGATCAATTGGGGAGGTAGAGCAGACTGCAGATGAGGAACTCAATCATGCCTAAATGGTCTTTCACTGTGAATAATGAGTATCCATGTGCTCTAAATTGTTGTTAGATTCATTTAAATGCACTATCAAGCTAAGTATGATGAAACTGCAATCTGAATTTGGTAGACCAGGAAGCCTTGCCTTAACGTGCCCATAACAAGCTGTTAAGAAAAATTAAATCTCATCTTAAGCCTCCCAACAAACAGCAAATCAATTCTTAACAGAAAATTAAATTTCAATCTAAAAAATTTTTGAAAAAGATGAAAAGCTGAAAAAGTATAGAAGAATAGGAATGAAAGCTGTCAAGGACAAAGATGCTTTACAAAAAAATGTTGATTCTTGGTTTGCATCTTCTAAAAATCTTTGGAAGCTAATTGATTGTGGGATGAGCTCAACTGTTAAGATAGGTTTAAGGATCTATGTCATAACAATCCAATGCTGATGGGTCCTAGTGATATGAAGGAAGAGATAAGTAGAGGTATTTTTGCTCTTAGGGAAACAGATGCAAGGTATATGACCACCCACCTATACAGCAGTATTTAAACAGGAGAATAAAAAAGGGTGGTCTCGCGCCCCCATCCCTCTTAGGTGGTGATTTTAATACCCCTAGGAACCCAGTAGGACATAGATGATTCTCTGGTATGAGTATGTTAAATATGACCTCAACCTCAATCTCCTAAGTCCTACTGAGTCGATGCTAGTTCCACTGTTTACTCACCTGTTCCATCCAAATGATTATTGAATGGTGGAGCTAGGAGCTGAATCTGACCATTATCAGTACAATGAAGACCCTAATCCAATGACCATATTCCCTATACCGTTCTATTAGCAGGTTTTTACCCATGGTTACCATTGCCACCCAAAAGACTCAACCACAAGTGCCTAAACCCAAACAGACAGTTGTCCCTAGTTGTGCACAGCATGTAAAAACTCCTAGGCAACCAATTAGGACACCAGTGACTCCCTTACCTATTCCTTCAAATAACAGACAGAATTGGAATCAACGAATGGAAAGGGAATTAGGTGCAGGATATTCTTTTGAAAGAAAACCATGTTTTGTGTGTGGAAGTCTTAGTCACTTGATTAAGGACTGTGACTATTATGAGAAGAAGATGGCAAGGGAAGCTGCTCTTAAGAGCCAAAGGGTGGTTCATGCTAATGTTCGGCAAGCCACACCAGCCTGGACTAACACTAACAGGGTGAATAAAGCAAATCAGTTCACTCCCAGACCTGTAAATGGTAGACCCAACCTTAGTACTGCTAGCAAAACTATTAAAACTGGTAGGGTAAATGTTAATACTGGTCATGGAAATGTTAATTCTGGTAGTGTGCATGTTAATTCTGGTACTCAAATTAAGTCTGGTAGTTCTAGATTTAATACTGGCAAGCAAAATGTTAATTCTGGTAGTGTGCATGTTAATACTGCTAGAGTAAATAGACCAGTATCAAACCAGACTTCAAACAAAACCAGCCCTAAACTTTCTCAGGTGAATCTTAAAAGTCCAAAGAAATGTTTTTCAAAACAAAGTTCACCTGTAAATAGACCCTTTTCAAGGAATACAGCACACAAGTCAAATAAATATGCTGTTAAGGGCAAAATGGGCACTGCTGTTAAGACCTCAGCAGGTTGTGTTTGGAGAAAAGTAATACCACTCTCCAATACCAATAGTGGACCAACCCCTGATTCAAATGTTAATGTTTCTAGAGGTCCACAAGGCAGACCCAAGCCTGTGAAGGCCTGGGTCCCAAAGAGAAACTAATCTCTTTTTGATTGTGCAGGATCATCCACTGAAGCATATGGAGCATAGAGGTATTTTTGATAGTGGATGTTCTGGGCACATGACTGGTAACAGGGCCCATCTTGAAGATTATCAAGAACTATCCAAAGTGGGATCTGTTACTTTTGGAGGAAGTAAAGGTAGTATCAGTGGAAAAGGTACAATTAGATTAGGAAATTTAGTTTTTGATGATGTGGCTTTTGTGAAAGAACTTGGACATTTTAATCTGTTCTCCATATCTCAGATATGTGATAAAAAGCTAAATGTACTTTTTACTGAAAAAGAGTGTTTTGTGGTGTCCTCTGACTTCAAGATGCCTGATGAAAATCAGGTCCTTCTTAAAGTTCCTAGGCAACACAACATGTATACTTTTGATATGAAAAATGTTGATTCTTCAAAAGGATACACCTGTTTATTAGCAAAAGCCTCATCTGATGAAGCTAAATTGTGGCACAGGAGGTTAGGTCACCTTAATTTCAAAAACTTAAATAAACTTGTGAAGGGAAATCTAGTTAGAGGGTTACCTTCCAAGAGTTTCAAAAATGACCACACTTGTGTTGCTTGTCAGAAGGGAAAGCAACACAAGGCCTCCTGTAAGGCCAAGATTGACAGATATGTGACCCACCCATTACACACCTTGCATATGGACTTATTTGGACCTACCTCTGTGAGGAGTATCAACCATGCAAGTTACTGTCTAGTGATTACTGATGACTGTTCAAGGTTTTGTTGGGTATTCTTTCTAGCCAAAAAGGATGAGACTAGTGACATCCTTAAGACTTTTATAAGACAGATAGAAAACCAACTTAATCAAAAAGTAAAAATCATTAGATCAGATAATGGGACAGAGTTTAAAAACAGGGTTATGCTTGAGTTCTGTGGGGAAAAGGGTATAAAACAGGAGTTTAGTAATGCAAGAACTCCTCAGCAAAATGGGGTTGCTGAGAGAATGAATAGGACCCTTATAGAGGCTGCTAGGACTATGCTAGCTGACTCACACTTACCTACCACTTTTTGGGCAGAAGCAGTCAATACTGCTTGCTATACCTTCAACAGGGTAAGAGTGACCAAGCCTCAGAACAAAACTCCTTATGAGCTTTTGTTTGGCCACAAACCAATCCTTAGCTACATAAGACCATTTGGGTGCCATGTTACCATTCTCAATACTCTTAGCCCACTAGGAAAGTTTGATGGGAAATCTGATGAGGGTTTTCTTGTTGGTTACTCTGTGAAACATAAAGCCTTTAGGGTTTATAACTTAGTCACCAAGAAAGTGGAAGTAAATCTTCCATGTCAACTTTTCTAGAGGAAAAACCCAATGTTCAGGCTAGGACAAAGGTGGATTGTTTTGACTTAGGGACTATCATACAGACTATATGAACTATATAACTGTATCCTTTGCCAAATCACGAACATGCAGTTCAAAAGCTTTCATTGACATTGATGTGCAGACTGAAGAGGCTGAAGAACTCCTTGTGGTTTCTTCTACTTCTAGACCAGCAGCTGGTTCTGAACACAATGCTACAAAGAAGAGTCTCCTCCTCTAAGAACCATTGCTACTCCAATATCCAAGTCTAGCTGATTTACATTATGGACTTTAGAAAAGAGCTTAGATGCACTTGCTTTGAAGCACTTTATGACAGTACCTACAAAAACACCTACAATACTGATCAGTAAATACTGGTAGTAGTATTCTTAATACGGTAATGACAATTTCCCTTGTCCATATAGAATGCACTTAGCTCCTAGTGCTCATAATGTGAAAGAGGTCTTCTCAGAAGATGAGGATGAATGAATGCCAGAAAAAAGGGATTATTAAGGAACAAATCAAGTGAATGTAATTATGAACAAGCTACTAAGAAGAAGGAAAGGGGTTATTTACAGATTTCCAACAATCACCCTGATGTAGTAGATGTCCAAACCAACCCCGACTCAAGTCTACACAATTCGCAACCCACAGAAGACAAACTTGGAGAACCATACACTTTATCCGACTAGAAGCTCTCTTAAGAAAATCACACTGAGCCTCATGCTCTACGAGAGCAATATATCAAGCTCACCAAAGAAGTCAAAAATCCCATAAAAGAATACAACAACACAGTCTATTGCTTGCTTTCAATCTCAGTTTGAACCACGAAAATTACATGAACCCTTGAAGATGGAAGCTGGTTGAAGCTAATGCAAGAAGAAACTGATGCAGTTTCAAGCTTCAACAAGTATGGGTGTTGGTAGATTTACCCACTGGTGCTTAAGGTGATAGGTACTAAATGGTTTACATAAACAAGAAGGATGAAGAGAGTAGATAGTCAAAACAAAGCACTGCAAGTGGCTCAAGGTCATAGACAAAAGAAGGGATTTACTATGAAGAGTTTTTTGCACCTGTAGCAAGATTGAAGCTATCAGGTTGTTGAGGCCTTTGCCTCATTATGGGGTTCATAGTCTAATCATAATGATGTCAAGAGTGCTTTTTCTGTATGGCACAATTGATGAAGAAGATCTAGACGAACACCTCCTGGGTTTTGTTGACTGACCATCCTGCAAAAGTGTACAAGTGGGGACAAACCTGTAAGGATGGCACCAAGCCCCTAGAGTGCTTGGTATCTACTTTGTCACATTCCTAGAGAAGCAATGATACAAGAGGGACACTATTGACAAGACTTTAATTCATGTAGAAGAAACCAAGAATGATATCATGATGGTTCTAGTTATTGTAGATGATATCATTTTTTGATCTACCAACAAGTCTTGTGTGCTGACTTTGAAGCTTTGATGCAAAGCCGATTTATCACAATGAGCACCATGGGGAACTACATTTTTCTTAGTCATCAAAGTCAAACAGAACCAAGAGACGTCATCTTCATATCTCAGGACAAGTATGTACCGACATGCTCAAGAAGTTTGAATCTTGTGGAAAGTTCAAAGCGTGCCAAAGTCACTCCCAGGAGACCAAGTTGCCTTTAACAAAAGATGAGGAAGCTTTTTGATGTAGATGTACACTTGTACATATCCAATGATAGGTTCTTCTTATGTACTTAACTGCTTCTAAACCAGATATTATGTTATGCAGTATGTTTTTTGTTCACGTTTTTCAGGTAACTCCAAAAGATATCTCATCTCAATGCTGTCAAAGGATCTTCAAGTACCTCAAGGGCAAACCCAACTTTGGATTATGGAATCCTAGGGAATCACCCCTTGATTGGAAGCATTCCTCTGATAGTGACTATGGTGTTCCAACCTTACAGGAAATCACAACAGAGTGGTTGGTCAATTTCCTTGTCAAAGACTTAAACTCATGCAATGCAAGAAACAGACTATTGTAGCCACGTCAACAACTGAAGCTGAATATGAGGCTGGCTGCACCTTGCTTTGGACAAGTGTTGTGGGTTCAAAATCAATTGTTGACATGTTTCCAACTCATGAATACCAAAATCCCACATGATAATGAAAGCACAATCTGCATTGGAAGACCCTGTCTATCATTCCATGACCAAACACATTAGAATCTACACCACTTCATCAGAGATAGTATGAAATAAGCTCAAAAGAGTGAGAAAATTCACACAGATTTAAATGTAGCTGACTTGTTGACAAAACCATTTGATGGACCCCGGTTCAATTACTTGGTAGTTAGCATTGGTATGATCAACCCATAAGCTACATTTAAGGGGAGGAAAAAGTGTAAATTCTATAATGGAATAAATAAGATCAAATCTTAGGTTAATCCTGGTAGTCTTAGTTAGAATTAATCCTGGTAGTCTTAGTTAGAATTAATCCTGGTAGTATAATTTAGGGTTAGTTCTGATAACATAGTAACTTAATACTGGTAGCATAGTATTAAGTCTGCTAGTGTAAAAGTTAAACTGGTAATCACTTAATCTGTAGTTAAGTGTTAATTCTGGTAAGTTATCTATGTTAATTCTCTGATTAAAAGTAGAATAGAAATTGTCTTTCTGTTTAGACTAAACTGCAAGTACTACTTGGTGTTGAAAAGAGGAAGCAAGATCAACTTGGGATGGAAAAGAAAGTGCCAGGTGTCACTTGCTAGATTGGATGCAATTTGGTTTAAGTAAGATGTTTGTGGTCTACTTGCTGAAATTTTATTAAAACTAGGTATATTTGAAAAATATGTTAATTCTGATGAGTTACTATTAATCTGGTTGACTAGATAAGTCAGTAGTACAAGCTTTAAATCAGGATAGCTTTCACTTAAACTGTTTTGAAATAAAATCAAATTTATTTATTCAACATAACCGTTGAAGATATTTTAGCCGCCAAAAACCTGTATAGAGTACATAGTATAGGGATAAAGTAATTTCTCTTTCATCCTTATCACTATTTACCCTATTATTTTTCCAAAAGCAATCGTTAAAATTACTTCCACTACCAGACCTAATCTGTCAAACGTCACATCACCAGTACTAAATTTTTAAAAGATTCAAAAATTATACACCAGTGATGCCAATGTCTCAACTCAAGTATTGGCGATAAGAGCACAACCAAGTGTGTTTCATACTCAAACCCACTGAGAGTTCCTGAAAACAAGATAGTGGATTTCCTCAGAAATCAAAATTGAGGTATGCTCTCACTCACAATACCACTGTCCTACGATTCACTTGTCAAGCAGATTTGGCAGAACTGCAACTCTAGAACACTTGCAGATGGGACTCAACAACTTAATGCACCAATAGATAACCATGAATAAACCAATTACGAAGAGTCTGTTAGGAGGCAACTCCCAAATAGCTGATGCTCAGGATACATATGTTGCAAAATGAAGAGATTTTGCAGGAATGCAAAATATTGTGTATGTAAATGACAGAACTTTACATTCTTGAAAGTCCCTTTACACCCCAATGGAGATTCTATAACTCCTCTATTCTTCACTTCTAAGCTCCAAAAGTGGAGGAAGGAACAGTATTGGTAAGCAACATCGCCATTGCATTGATCTGTCTTTCCACTGAAGAGACGTTACTTTTCAAACTTATCATTGATGAATGATCTCAAATTTAAAAAAATCGAATCAAGTTTTAAAGTACCCTCGTTTTTCTTCACATGATTTTGAATGTACAAACTGAAAACAAAAACCTTTTTGTCCCGTATCTTAACCAAAAAGATTTTATTGAAATATGAGAAGAGTTATTCAGGATACATAACCATAGTTTGCCTGTTTGCAACCATTGATGCAGGTCAACCTCAACCAAGTGCTGATCCAACACCATCTCAGTCTATACCAGCTACCTCATTATCTCATGTACAAATACCACAACCACCTCCCACTGTAACTCACATCTTAACAACCACGCTTCCTCAACATCAATGTACAACCAACAGCTATACCACCTCCAACTCAACTGTACAACAACATCCACCTCCACCAGTCTCATTAGCATTCTGAATCAAACCAACTCTCACCATCTCCTCAAATACCATCACCTTCATTTCATGATACAGAAGGTCCATCATTTGAACCTTCTTATCACATGTCTCCACCACCTTCACATGAACCTGAGATTCAAGCATCTATATCTAGTGAAGAAAGTGAGCAACTTAGGAACCTGATGGATATTGTACCTAGGCTGGAGTCAAGAGTAAAATCTTTGGAAAAGGAACTGAGTGAAACTAAGCAGACTCTTGGAACAGCACTCTTGCAGCTGATAGAGAAAGTCAAAAAGCTAGAAAACAAGTTGAGGAAAAGAGGAAAAGTAAATAAACTAAGGATCAGAGGATCATGGATCAAGAAGTTCCTTTTGGATACAGATCAGGATGATACATTTGTTACTCCTGAAAGGCAAGGGTCAGGGAGGCTCAAGAAGAACAATAAGTCCTTCCACTTTAGAGGCTGTACAGATCTTAACAATTGTAGCTCAGAGGGTTTAAGGTCACAAGCAGATTTGGGGCTAACCCCTCTTGGTAGCAAGATCTACAAAAAAATCAAAGCTACAAAAACTCCTACCAAATTCCGTCATTTGAAAACCTGAATTCAGCTCAATTAAAACTCTCAAGTTAATACTGCTGAACTTAACCCTGATAGTACACCTTCAGCTCAAGTTAATACTGGTGAAGTTAATGCTGCGGAGGTTAATACTGGTGAAGTTCATGCTGCTGAAGTTAATACTGGTGAGGCAGAAAGGGTTCAAAGGAGAAAAGAAATGAGCCAATGACTGAAGAGGACCTCAAGCTGAAGTTCAAGCATCAAAGAACATCAAAAGAGCTTCAAGATAGCAATTAAGGAGCTAACAAAGAGTGCAACTGAAATGGATGTTGAAAACACAAAGACAAATTGATCTTGATGCACTTCTAGCTAAAAGATTGTAGACAAGAGGAAGAAGCTGCTAAGAGAAGCATTTCTGCAACTGAATTTTTGAACTACATTCAAGCAAGATTAAATGCAGATCCGATTCTCGCTGAAAAGATTCAACAAGAAGAAAGGAGCACTATTCTATGAGGAAAGAGCAAAGTTCTTACATGACACCAATGCTGCCCAAAAGGAAGTTGTCTTGCCGAACAAAGATCTATTATCAAAACAAGCCACCAACAATATCTCCAGCTTAGAAATCAGAAGATCACTTTATCTGAAACATGTTCAAACAAGAGAGCATGCTGAGTTAAAGTCTAAGTCATTTGAGGAGATTCAAGTACTGTATGAGAGATACAAGAAGCAAGATCAGACTTTTGTGGCTATTGGATCTGAAGAAGATGAGAGAGCAATTAAAAATAATGAATTGTAGATAAATGATCTGATAAAGAGGGAAAAGAAGGGAAAAAGAAAAGAATGATAAATCTTCATGAGGAAGTTCAAGAGAAGAAGAGCAAAGAAAAGGAAGTTAGGCACAAGGAGGAAGTTAAAAGCAAAAAGGAGAAAGCATGGCTCTAGTCTCACAAGAGAAGATGATGATCTGAAGATATGCTTACATATAGCTCCTGATGAGGACAAAGTGGTTGATGTTGAGAGTCTTAATCAACAATATCCCATTATTGAATCCAAATCATTCTTTCATACAACTAAACCTCAACAAATATCAAACCAAACCTGATGAAAGATATATATCTGAATAAAGGTAACAAGGAGTAATGGTCATCAAGATATCTTTCGCACCTAAAGAAAGTTTTATCGATATGGACAATAAGATTTGAAAGTTATTTGAGCTATCAATGGAAGAATAAAAAGATATGCCTCCTGAAGGTTTTGACAGGAAGCTTTGGAATCTATGAAAATGTATAATCAATTGTGATACGGCTGACCTTTTTGGGATAACACAGCAAGACAGGAAGCTATCAGCGGAAAACTACATAGTTCCTCAGGAGTACATACTATTATGACAAGTACTGGACTTGTTTTTCATATGCTTGTGGAAAGCAAATATCCTCTGACAAAGGAAGTACTTTCACAAATGCTGGAATTGAAGCTAGAAACTGAAGAAGAAAGCTCTATGGCTTTGGAGCTGATCAAGTTTGTGAGACACCAATTGGAAGAATTTGAAGATTCTAATGATGATGACACAGTCACATCTACTCATGAAGATGAAGAAAGGGTTTGAGTGTTGGCTAACACCATACAACAAAATGGTCCTTGGTTACACCTAGTCTAACATACATAATAACTAACTAGTCCAAGAGCAAACGGCTGCTTGGTAAAGACCCACAAAATCCGTTCATGGTTGACAATTTACCAAAAATTGTATGGTATTCTATGCACCATAGTATTTATACTAAAGCATGACTAGCCCTGAGCAAACGGCTACAGGTAAAGGCATATCAAATCCGTTGATGGCTGTAATGGTTTGCCAAAAATCATATGGTATTCAACTCACCAATGTTTCAAGTACTGAGAGTTGAAATGGTTTTCAGTTGACCATGGACATGCACCTTTCTGGTGGCCAAAGAACTGACTACTCAAGATAATGGCTAACTGGTAAAGAGACATCAAATCATTACATGTTTTCAATGATTCACCACTCACAGGATTTAACCACCTGAAGTGGATGATGAAAGACTGAAAACTTATGTTTTGATGTACAACTTGTCAAGGTTGCTGATACAAGAGTTAAAGACTAGTTGCTGTCAAGATTTGAAGAAGCTTAAAGTGTTTAAAGACTTATTATTTTGAAGACAGAAGTTTAAGACAATCCTCTAAACCCCAAGAAGAAGCTTAAAGTGTTTAAAGATCAAGAATATTCTGAAGGAACTTGAAGTTCATGCATGAAGATCAAGTTAGGGGAGGATTGTTAGGAAAAATATTGTAAACGGACTTAATACTGTTAGTATTAAAGTTAAGTCTTGTTAGTTTAATAGTTATAACTGATAAGGAAAGTTAGTACTGTTTAATTATATAAGTTAAGTCTGGTAAAGCAAGTTAAGGTCTGCCAGCTTAACTTAGGTCTGGCAGTATTAAAGTTAATACACGTTTTGTCAAATAGTTTAAGTCTGGTTGTAATATATAGTTAAAAGTTATCTCTTAGCGTTGATCTAGGAAAGATAAGCAAATATCTCATTAACGCGTTTAGGGTTCCTAAGCTTATAAAAGGAACGTATATAGTATTGTAAAAGACATCGGTTGATTTGAGCATTCACAATCAATCGTAATAGTAAATAGTAATAGTTGAGCTTATTGGTTCTTGTGTACATCTTGGTATAGATATTGAAATTCCGCATCAAAATTTGTATTCACGGTTATTGTCTCTCATAGTTCTTTGATTAATCTAAAGGACTAAAGAGCGTGTAAGGCTCATTTAGATTCCTGTTAAAAAGGACCTAACACTACACAAACCAAATGCTAAGCCAAGTAAAACTTGGATCACTTTTAAGCTAGCAAAGAAAAGAGGAAAATTTGCCCTGGTGCTAGCACTAAGAATTTTGGCTTTATCTTCTTCAATTATGTAAACTAACTTCTGAAAAACTCCTTTTTTACTGATTTTAAATGATTATGAAACTATCTCAAGCAATGACACAATCATTGACTTTAGAGGTCAAAGTGCAATAATCCAAACACCCTTAATATTGTTTGACCAGATTTCAAAAGGCTTTTAAAAAATGGAAAATCCAACTTATTCTAAACTTTGATACCAGACATCACTACTTATAACAAGCCTTAGCAAACAAGATTAGCAACTGAATAAACTAGGAAACAAATATCATAACTAACGTTAACTAATTTCTTTGGGTTTTATGAATTTATTTAAGATCAACAAACTGAAAATCAAAGATCTAAACTATTTTAAGCCAAAACAATAAGCATTTTATAGCTATTAAGTCCAAAGTAGAGAGATAAGCATGAAATAAGCACTGAGAAAAGCAATTAGACAAACAAGAAAAGCATCTAGTACTAAGCTAATTTTAAGCTAGAACCGTAAAACAAAGAATATAAATAAAAACTAACCAATACTTCACTAAACAGAAACTTATGCTCTAAGAGCTTATCAACAGCTCCGGGCATAACCAAGGATAAGCCATAAAGTCCTAGGGATCCCTTCACCATTGGATCCCCTTCCATAAGCTTTAAAAGTCCACAGTATTAAGGTGATAACTGATTTAGTAATTTAAGTAGTATTAAAGACTGAATCAAGCTCTATTAACTACTTAGAAGACTAGTGATAGCCTTTAGAGATCTTATAAAGCTTATGAAGTAACATTAAATCAATAACTTATTTAGACTTATGTAAGGTAAAGAATAAAGCCTAATCACAAACTAAATTACATTAACCTGAAAGCTCTGATAACATGAATTAAAAAAGTAGAAAAAAAAAAAAAAAATACAAGAGATAAAAATTAGAAAAAAAATTACATTAACTATATTTAAGCTAAGAACTACTACTATTAAAAAAAAGGGAAAAAGAAGATCAAATGTGTGTGTGTGAGTGTGCTATTTATAGCCACAAGCTGAACCTTCTCAATCATTGGCCCTTGATTCCTCTAATCATTGAGAGATAAATCTCATCTGTTAGATTACTTGATATCTCACACGGATTGTCAACTTGGCAATCCGTGGTTTGTAGCATTTGTGTTACTTATGAGAATACTTTTAGTGCAAAATCCCACATTCCCTTGTGCTTTCTTCAATCCAACGTGGCATTCCTTCTTGGGTTTTAGCCAATGAGAGCTTGAATATGACGTTTGTTGCTGCCAAGGTATACTTTTACACCTGAATTGTCCTTTTTGGCCCTCAATTGGTAAAAGCCCTTTGATTTGACCATGGGTGAAAAGGAGGAAGAAGGGTGAACAGTAGTAAAACTACTTTTCCCGCTTCTTTTTTTACAATAAGGGTGCGTTTGAGTTTGTGTTGACTTGTTTGACTTCAGGTTTTTATAAAAGGATTGGGCCATGGGATTTGGGCCGGGTAATAGGGATTTGGTTTTATAAAGAGATAACGGTTGTTAGGTTTTAAACTAACGATCGTTAATGGAATTTAGGGTTTGTTTAGTTACTTTGGATATTTTGAAGGACTTAATTGGTAACTTGGGTTTTTGTCATTTTGTGGTTTGACTTAGGTTGACTGAGAATTGACCAAAGCTTTGATAGCTTCGTCCTGGCTTTTTGCGTGCTCTTCCGTTCCCGTGTTCGTGTTTTCCCGGTTTTAACCATTTTTCTTGTGGATTTTGCTTTATCCGTACCTGCACATTCAAAACACAAAAACAAGCATATCTTTGCCATTTTTATTATGTTTTTGGTCTTTATTGGGTTTATTTTGATATAAAATGGATATGTGTTTTCACACATATCAAAATTCCTCAAACTAAGCGATTGTGTGTCCTCACGCAATATTATATGCCTTATAACCAAATACCTTGAAACTTCCCCAAACTAAACCTTTGAAAATAGAAAAGATTTTTGTTGAGAGAGTTAAGAAATCACAAGTTATAAAACACCCCTATTTCCCATTTTCTAAAACCTCTTTTTCATTTTTTTTAATAATGTTATTTTGACTTTCGTTATTTCCATAACTGTTAGGGATCATAGAACAAGATGCATTTTGAATCCGAGAATGCCCCAAAAAGGATAAATTCATCGTTCCCGACTTTTCACTTATCCAAACCAAGCTTAAAACAAAATCACAGCTAAATATCAGTAAGGATGCTAACACTACTCATATTTGCAACTTGTGAACTTTTTACTCCCGACATTTATTATATCTTAAGTGAGTGTGCTATCTTGAATTTCAACCATGGATCAACTTTTTGCAACATACTATGCTTTACGTTCCACCTTAGAATAATGAGTTTAAAGGCGAGATCATCCCATGTAGCGACTTTCGTCTCGGCACATCCCAACCTTGCGGCTAAGTGACCAGGCTTTTGACACCCCACAAAGACTAGTATCGGGACTCACGGACCTTAGGTTTCAAAAACTCTCAGGTTTCCCGGATATTCATAGCTTATAAAATAGAGTAGTCAAAGTGCAAAAGCATATTTGAATTTAACAAAAAGAAATCAATTTATTAATTTAATTTAACTATTTAGACATTTATGCAATTGAAACCCTCGACCTTTTAGAAGGCTGCAACATCGGTTGTGAGCCGGCAAGATGCAGCAAACTTTTATCAGTCTCGGATCTTTATTCTTACTATGGGTTTTCTTTTAGAAGACTACCACGTCGGTTATGAGCCGGCAAGAGGTAGTAAACTTTTATCAACCCACAGCTTTTATTATTATTTTTATCATTTTTAACTTTACATTTTTTTATATGTTTATTTATAGAAGACTACTTTTTGAAAAATTCAAGTATAAATTTGAACTAAGACTAAATTTTTTGCTATATATTACATAAAAATTATTGATTTAAGTTTAATCTCCAAAAACAGCACGTATATTAATCCGGTTAAGAGCTTATGGGAGAAAAAGCAACAAGTTACATACATGAGCTCTGAAGATTTCCAACTAATCTTTGTTTAGCATCCTACTTATACTTAACTCTATCATTTTTCGTTCTTCGCAAATTAGCGAATGCTTAGCCTAAAAGTTAAGGAACAAGCTAGAGCTCAACATGCTCGATCGGGTCAAAATTTACTCTTATTCTTACCCAACAAGAAAGTCAAAATTGTGACAAAAACACTTATTATATTTTTTATATTTTTCTTAAAAATTTAAAAAATTTGAAATTTTTGCTATTTTTGTGGGAAAACGGGGTACGTTAGAACAAAACAATAAGTAGGTAACATCAAATCGATAGATTATCTCCCCAAACTAAAACGAAACATTGTCCTCAATGTTTTAAGGTGGGTCTCTACGCAAATCTAAGCCATTTATTAATTATGCAAAGATAAACATGAATCGATAAGATGAAAGGATATCGGATTTCCCCAAACTAATGGCAAGCAAAGGCTAGGAAGCTCGAGTAAACCGGGACAAAACACCGAACACGAGAGTCTTCAGAAAATTTAGGTCTATCCTACAAACAATCACAAGCACAAATAACAAACACAAAGAACGGAAGAGTACAAGCCTCCTCACACACATTAGAAACTAGAAAGAAAAATAGAAAATGGATAAGCATGGAGTGCCTCCCACAAAGCGCTTTGTTTTTGGTAACCGAGTCACATAGCTTGACTCGATCCCTGAATTCATTCGTCCTTAGGGAGAGCAAATGGAACTGGCTTAAGAAAAAAATGAAAAGTAGAGACGTCGGGGTCAAAAACGAGGTCCTCACTTCTGAGAGAGAGAATAACAGGAGAATCCTCGGGGTAGGTAAAAAATGGGAGAAAAGTCCAAATAACAAATGTGAAGGAATTGACATCTTCAACAATTAGGGATAAAACAATTTCCCCTTGGTTAAAATCTTCATCATTCATGGCCGTATCAGGCTCAATATTAAAGCAAACGTCCGGTGGTTCCTGCGGAGGACGAGGAGATGACGGGTTATCTTGATGATCAAGGTTAGGTAACTCATTATCTTTATCTTCGGAATCATCATTCTCAACACCTGGTGGAATTAAATCATCTGGAACGAGGAATATATCGATCTCTTCTTGAACGGGGTCATTATCCTCAACGGGGATAAGAGATACGGGAATAGATTCGATAATTGAACTCAGATTAGCATGAACATTTTCCTGTGACCGAGAAGTTGAAATCTCACAAAGCAAAGTCATACGACTAAGATAATCCTCATGTTCACGAACAATCCTTGAAGGAAGTGTTATAAGTTCACCAGAAAACTCATGGTAAAGAGGATCACTCCTTGGAGAAAAAGTAATCGAAGTATTATGGATGGATTCATCTTCTTTTGGTTCATGATCGGAAATCACTTCAGGAGCGAGATTATGGGTGGTCTCATCACTAAGCAGATTCTCAAGAAAAATGACGTCTCCTTCTGAATCGAAATATCATTCCTCAAAATTAGAAGAAACTTCCATGGCTAGAAAAGCATCGATCTCATCAATATCGTCTTCTGGAGCGAAACACTCAACCTTATCGGTTAAAGGTGTGTTAAGTAAAACTGGCTCATCGGAATCTAAAACGTTGGAGTTCTTGTTTTCAACATCTTCTACCATCTCGTTAAAGAGAGGATTTTCGTTGCTAGAGGTGAAGTTATCATCAAATTCGAAAAGAGGGTTTGAATAAACTTGAAAATTTTCTTCATGAACGACTTTTTTAGAAAGAGTGAGTTCATCGGCGAACTCCTCAAGATTATCACTAGTCTTCACCGGAGAAGAACTAGGAGGAAGAGCATCGGAATGATTAGTGGTACTGCCACTAAATGGCTCATCTTTCGAAAAATCAATGACAGAAATAGCATGAGCAAATTGCTTATTCTTGCTTTTCTCAGATTTTTCAGCATAAAAGACAAGTTCATCGCTTCCTACTCTTAAAGTTAATTTTTCCTCATATAGATCAATGAGAGCTTTTGCAGTGCGAAGGAAAGGTCTCCCTAAAATAATAGGCACTCTCGGGTCTGGTTCAAAATTAACCACAACAAAATCAGCAAGAAAAGTGAAACCATCAACTCTAACTACAACATCCTCGGCTATACCCATTGGGTGCGTAACAGAACGGTTAGCAAGCTCGAGTATCATTTGGGTGGGCTTTAAAGCTCCAAGCCCAAGTTGCTTGTAGATAAAATGAGGCAAAAGATTTATGCTAGCTTCGGAATCGGCTAAAGCATTAGTCCTATCAAGTTCTTGTAGAGCACACGGGATAAGAAATTTTCTGGGATCTTCGGGTTTTTCAGGAACTTTGTTCAAGATGATGGCAGAACACTCAGTATTTATGGTTGTGATGGCGATTTCCTCAAGTTTCTCTTTGTTTCTCAATAAAGTGCTTAACCATTTGTTGAATTTCGACATTTCGATGAGAGCATCTTTTAAACCAATTTCTAAACGGAGTTGTTTAAAAAACTTCATAAACCTGCTCTGCTGAGCACTGGGTGTATCTTTCTCTCTCACTTTTATCCTCTCGGGGTATGGAAGTTTAGGTTGATATGAATCAGGCTCTGAAGAATTAGGCTCTGGAATAGTTTTCTTAGCTTTTGGTTTTGGAATTTCAATAAAAATAGAATCATGATCCTCCGGAGGTAGGAATTGTGCGGTACTTTCTGAACTTGGTTTTTGCACTTTGTCCGTTGACGTCTTTGGGTTTTGTTCGGGCTCCTTTAGAGGAGTAGAAACAACGGGTGTAGGAATAAGAGGAGTCGAAGGTCCTTCATAAGTTTTACCACTTCGTGTAGTGATAGCATTGACATGCTGACGAGGGTTAGTTACGGTTTGACTTGGAAGAGTACCTGAATTCGAAGACGAAGCGGTGTTGGAAGTTATGAACTTAGAAAGCATTTCCGTTAAATTTGTCATCTGGTTTTGTAAACCCCGGCCTTGATTTTGCATATTCCGTAACACAACATCATTAGCCTTGACATAATTCTCAAAATCGGTCTTTGAAACGCCTTGCATTTGTTGAGGAGGAGCTTGATAAACTAGGGTTTGAATCGTTGGAGGTTGGTAAACTTATCCTTGGTTGAAGTTACTTCCATTGTTTTGATTGAAATTGGTTTCTCGATTTTGGTTGAAATTATTTCCTTGATTTGTATTGAAACGGTTTTGATTGTTTTGAATCGAAAGAAAACCAGGAGGTCGGATTTGGTTTGAAACCATCGGAGGTCTAGAATTGGAATTTCCTTGATTAAAATTGGCTGCAGCAGCTTATGAAACGTACTCTTGAATGTTGTCTTGATAAACGTTGCCATCAGTGGCTGGACAGTTTTTATAAGAATGAGCACCTCTACAAGTTACACAACTCTGCTCGACCGATTTTACAGTTGCGGGAGCTTGGGCTTTTTGTTTGTCGATAAGCATAGTCTTCATCAAATTCTTAAGTTCAGAGACTTCGGTTGTAAGAGCAGCAACATCTGGTGAAATCCCTGGAGTAGATGAATTCAAACTCACTTTGGCAACGACTGCCTTGTTTCGTGAATTATGAACCTTGGATTTACTCTCGATAATTTTCAAGCATTCACGAGGCATCTTATCCAAAAAGTTTCCACCCGCAGCAGAATTCAATGAATCTTGATCATTAGCATTCAAAGCATTGTAAAATGTATCCAATTGATGTAATTCAGAAAATCCATAATGTGGGCATGCTCAAAGAAGGTCATTGAATCGATCCCAGGCCTCATAAAACGATTCGTCAAATCTTTGTTGAAATCTCGTGATTTCGTTCCGGAGATTTATCGTTTTTGAAGGAGGAAAGAATTGATTAATGAATTTTGAAACAAGATCATCCCATGTCAAAATTGATTGAGGAGGTTCTTTTTCTAGCCAAATCCGGGTTGATCCTTCAAGAGAAAACGGAAAAAGCATAAGCTTAATTGATGTGCTCGGGATATCCGGGAATCGCATTGTTGAAGTAATCTTATTGAAATAACGGATGTGAGCATGTGAATCCTCTTTATCATGTCCGAAAAACTGTTTGTTTTGAACAAGATTGATCAAACCATGCTTTAACTCAAAGTTAGCATTGATTTCGGGAATTACAATTGCGTCCTCGTACCCCTCGGTGGGTGCTTGGAGCAATTGGGCCATTGTCTGGTTATCAGCCATCGAAACTAATGGAGGATTAACAAAAGGTTCTACTAAATGAAAAGGTTGAACAACAGTCGGTTGGCTTTGTTGTTGACGGTTACGGTTGCGGGTTTGAGAACGAGTGCGCATGCAC
Organism: Tanacetum coccineum; assembly: GCA_026074375.1. Taxonomy (NCBI): domain Eukaryota; kingdom Viridiplantae; phylum Streptophyta; class Magnoliopsida; order Asterales; family Asteraceae; genus Tanacetum; species Tanacetum coccineum. The sequence continues at coordinate 19,590 of BQNB010014885.1, read as the reverse complement.
AAAGTAGAAAAAGAAAATTTAAACTAATTTTTTTTATTTTTTTTTATTATTTTTTTTTAACAAACTAAATTAACGGATAACGAGATAGACAACTTAAACCAAATAATCAAATTTACTTCACGGTAGCTCTTAAAAATTTTACTTTTTAAGGTGAGTCGTATTTCGTAAATGACACAAATGGCAAGTTTTTAAATCTTTGATTCGAGTTGGGAACTTATTATGATAATACCTCAATTGAAGGTATTATTTATTGGTGTTCTTTTATCAACTTTGTTTATTTTTTAAAATTGAAAGAGCAAATATTTTTGATTTTTTTTTCTTCTATTTATACTAAAAAATCACTTTTTATTTTTATTATTTTTTTTATTTTTTATTATTATTTTTTTTAACAAAAACAAAACTTTCAAAAATAAAAGGGTCTTCAAAATAATATCAACAAACTTCAAACGATAAAATCTTAATCACAAATCCCCGGCAACAGCGCCAAAAATTTGATACGCTTTAAATATATATATAATACATAATACAATGGAAAATTACCAATTTACCCTTAAGGACAAAGGCAAAAAGGAAACTCTTCAAAATATATATAATATAATATAATATAATACGTATGATAACCGAAAAGTATGATTCCCCGGGTCGTTTTCCCCAACGATTTGTGAAATTGAAACTATGCTTGTTGTTCGGACAATGATTTGAATGGGAAACAATAGTGGATTTGATTAACTACATTTAACAATTAAAATTAACAAGCTCTAACTATTAAGCATAAAGACAAATAACGGGAAATCAAAATTTTAACTAAAGACGCAAAACGGGACACTTAAATGAAGGTAAAAAAACATTAATTTGCTAAAAATAAACCTAACTTAAATTTTTCTTTTTAAATGGACTCCATTTGACTAAAAAGTAAGTTTAAAGAAAACTAGAACAAAAACGGAGTTGAAATGAACGTTAAAACACGAAAAACGAAAACGAAAACGAATCCCGTTCTTTAGAAAACGAAATTTTGCAAATTAGACCCTACGAAATCAAAACTAATTTTCCTATGAACTTTAGGATTAAAGAAAATTTTCTATAAAAGATTTTTATTTTTTTTGATTATTTTTCTATTTTTTATGATTTTTTAAAGTTTTTAATGAAAATAAATGATTAAAAATACTAAATGAACTCTAAAAATTCTAAAAAAATGACAGAAAATAGCTTAAACTAATTAAAACCTAAGAAAATTAAGCCCGAGATCACGGCTTATAAAATAAGCTGTAAAATAAGCTCTAACAGCTTTTTAGGCTTATTAAGGGAAAACGTGTATAAAGGATTAATAGTGCAAGGGTCTTATGAAAAAGATTCAAGGGCACAGCAGTAAGGAGTGGGAGTGTGTGTGTTTATAAAAGGTTGAGGTGTTGAGGTCGGGGGTTCGAGCCCTGCTCACCCCCGACTTCCACTTCCTTTTTTTTATGAAAAACTTAAAGAACAAAAGTTGTTGAGGACAACTTTTTAAGCAACTTTAACAAAGAAACTATAAGCTGAAACTTAAAAATAAGCTCTTAAAGAGCTTTTGAGAAAGCTGTTTAAAGGAAATGAGCTTTTGAGCTCTAAAAGCTAGAAATCAAAATTAAGAACCTAAAATCTACTTATTACTGTTTTTGTATTTTTAAGATTTTTGATGAACTTTTTAAGCTAATTTAACCTAAGAAATAAGCTAGAAATGTGAAAACAAGTTTTAAACTATCTTAACCTATATCTAAACTAAAAGATTATTCAATTTTAAACCCTAAAACCTAATTAAGCTAGCTTATATGCTAATGAAACATCAACAGTAGTAACATCAGTACTATTGCTGTTGCAATTGGCAAAATAGCCAAACAACAATGCAGGTGACCTAAAAGGTTACCTCTGCCCTAGACACTCCTATTGAGTGTCTAAAAACACATAGCAAACAAAATCCAAACCTAGGAAGGCTTGGATCAATTTATAACAATCCAAGAAAAAGGGAAAAACTCCCTTGGCGTAGGAACAAAGAAATCAAGCTTAAACTTTTTATATAATTGAATCTAACCTAAGAAAACAATTTCATTACTGATTTAAAGTGATTATGAAAATGATTTAAGCACAGATCACAACTCAGTTTGACTTTAAATGGTCAAACCTCACTAAACCAAACACTCCTTTAGACTTATGAACATTTATATAAGCTAGTAATTAAGAAACTTAAGAAAACAAACTTAAAGACCAGATGACAACTAGCTTATATTAGACTTAATAAACTTGTTTAAACTATCAATTAAGCTATAAACTAAGATCTAAAAGTTATGCTAAATATTTTTTTGGTTTTTATTGATTTTATGATAGATTTAAAGAGCAAAATGAGAAATCTAATATCTAATCTATAAAAATCAAAAACAGATAATGAAAGCTACTTAACAAACATAAAAACATATAGATAAGCACAGATAAGCTACTAATAAGCAACTAGATAAGTAACTTAAGCAAAATAAGCTAGAAATTTAAAGACAAAGGAAATAAATGAGAACTTACAGTGTGCTTTAGCTAAACAAAAGCAAATTGCTCAAATGAGCTTATCAACAGCTCTGGCTTATCAGAGATAAGCCAGTAAAAGTCCTTGGAAACTCATCCTTTGCTAGTTTCCCTTCCATAAGCCTTTTATCCAAATAGCCAAGATTTTAAGCTGATTTTAAAGTTAAAGTAGATTAAATGACTATTTAAGCTCAATCACAAGCTTATAGACTTGTGAGAGCTTATAAGAGCTTATGAATCCTTACACTATCACTAGAGCTTATATAGAGCTTTTTGACAATTTATTAAGAAAACTTAAATTTCATTAACTAAAAAGCTTGATTACATTACTTGAAAAGAAATACATATGTTTAAAATGAAAAAATTACATGTAACTTAAAACTTAAACTTAGCGAAAATTTAACAATTTAAAATACTAAAAAAAAGATCTAGAAAAGAAGTTCGATCTCTTGTGTGTGAGGAAAGTGAGGGGTTATTTATAGCCATCTTTCTGAATTTCTAGGCCTCTTAGTGTAGATATGGGCTTTCTCAATCTTGAGTATTTAGTTTGTCCGTACATGCGCTCAATGATGGAAGTGCAATCTTAGTCGTTGATCAACATCTTATCTCACACGGATTTGCCAGCGTTAAGCAATCCATGTGATTGAGACAAGTTGTGCTTTCTTTTGAGAGGTGTAACAAGTGTAAATTGCAATTTTTACTTGGTGCTTCCTTCAATCTAATCATGGCTTCCTTCTTGGGTTTTAAGATCATATGTGAGCTTGAATATGACGTTTGTTGCTGCCAAGGTGTACTTTAACACCTGAATTGTCCTTTTTGGCCCTCAATTGGTAAAAGCCCTTTGATTTGACCCTGGGTGAAAAGGAAGAAGAAGGGTGAACAGTGGTAAAACTACTTTTCTCGCTTCTTTTTTACTAAAAGGGGTGTTTGATTATTTTTTTGACCCGAGTTTGATTTGGGTTTATTTTATAAAAGGGATGGGCCGGGTATTGTGGAGTTAGGCCCGGGTTGTGGAGTGGTTTTTGTGTTATTAAGAAATAACGGGTGTTAACTTTTTAAGTTATAAAAGTTAACACCGTTAGGTTTTTAGGGATTATTTTTGTTAACTTTGAGGGACGAGTTTGGTAATTTTTGAGATTTTTGTCTTGTTGTGACTTTGACTTTAGTTGACTGAGAGTTGACTTTTTGACTTTGATAGCTTCCTCCCGGCTTTTTGTGTGCTCTTCCGCTCTTGTGTTCATGTTTGCCCGGTTTTAACCGTTTTTCTTGTGGATTTTGCTTTATCCGTACCTGCACATACAAAACACAAAAACAAGCATATCTTTGCCCTTTTTATTATGTTTTTGGTATTTATTGGGTTTATATTTATATAAAATGGATATGTGTTTTCACACATATTAGCTGACTTCTTCTTTCCTCCCCCTGCTGCAACAATTTTACGATCATGCTTTTCAACCATTTCCAAGTAAGCGTTGTAGTAAGATGCGTTCCCAATGTTGTCCGTGATCAGCTCCTTAGGAATTTGCATTCCAAAGACTTCATCTTCTTCGCCCTTTGGGGACGAACTTGAGATTTCCAAGTATGTGATCTTCTTCAGTAAGATGAAACGGAGACGCAGACCTTTGATAAATATTGTGTGTTCTTCCCAAATAGCAGATGATTAAATTTGTAAACCGACAATAAGGAATAACATAAGGTTTAGTCTTCTTCCCCTTCTAAGTAGCAATGCCTAGATTGGTCTTATCAACGAGAAAAGTCTGGATAGCTTGTACAAATTCTTCCCACATGAGTTCAGCATAGTTAACATTTGTACTAGTAATAATACGCCAAAGCATTTGAAGAACTGGATATCCGGGCCTATCATGCCCAGAAGTCTTGCCTGTGAGACATTGGTTGATCATAGACAATATTGCTCTCCAAGGCTGATACAAGTTATTCACTGCCATTCTTGACACAAAGTAAAGTTCCTCTGTATAGCCCAACTTATTCATAAAGTCAAGGATTGCATCACCCGACAGAGGTGACACAAATTGATGAGCTTGATCAATGGGAGTTATCTCTAAAGATTCCCTTAGAAGATTTACATCCAGTATGAACCGATTTTCATCCAATTGAAAATTGTAAGCTCTAGTCTTTGCCTCATATGTAAGGGTATTCCAGAACTGTTGAATGTAGATAGCTAGAACAGAAGCTGAGGCAGTACATTCTTTAAAGAAGTTTGTGTTTTGCAGAATATCCACAGAGATCAAAAATATTAGGTTCCTTTGCTTCTTTTGAAGATCCAATACAAAATTACTATTTCCAATAGGCACCCATGCAGCAAATGGTGGTATCTGATCGTCAGATCTTATGAGAGCAGGAGCAGGAAGGGAGCAAGAGCAGGAACATTCTCATTAGCCATGTTATCTGCATAAGAATATCAACAAAGATAGGCAGACATGGCATATATTTGATGTTAGATGAGAATATTAGTCATGATGATTGACAAGCTTTGATTAATTACGGTGAGATTAAGTCAAGTATGATGGAATATTTCACATTGAGTCAGTGGTTATTAGCTTGGGTCAAACCAGAAGTTAACATAAGTCAACTTTGGTCAAAGGTCCAAAAGATATCCATTGAGCACAATCACAAGTTAACAAGACACGGATGGGAGTCATTAGTGTAATTGGGTCTCAGGATTAGGCCTTAAGGGGGTATTGGAATTAATGGGCCAAAACTTTGGAATTCTGGCCCAAACCGCTACCCACTTGACACCAAATTGCTATCAAGTTTAACAATCAAACCGCTACGGGGCAAGTCTGACAAATCGCTACGAGGTGGTTTGATCAAACCGCTATGAAGTGGAGTGATCAAACCGCTATGTAGTGATTTAATCAAACAGCCATGTGGAGGATTAGTCAAACCGCTACGAATATTTAATTCAATTAAATCAAATCGCTAAGACCAAACAGCTACGAATAGTTTAGTCAACTTAATCAAACTGCTATGACCAACCAACTATGAATATTTTATTCAACTTAATCAAACCGCTACCATTTAATGAAAATTTGAAATAGCGGTTTGAATATTTTAATAATAAAAATTATCTTCATCGAACCGCTATCTCGTAGCGGTTTACCTGCTCATATTAAAATATTCAATTAAATCAAACCGCTATCTGGCACATCATGCAAACCGCTATCTAGACATTCGTATCAAACCGCTATCAAGCATATCATGCAAACCGCTATCTAAAAACATCATGCAAACCGCTATCTAGAACAGAATACTTAACAAGCAAACCTCTATCAGGAGTACACAATTTAACACATTCTAACAACAACTTTAGGAGCTTTAGAACATTCCTAAGCACAAACATAAGATCATAAACATATTTCAACTATAAACATGCCTTTATTGACCAACAAAAGTTAACCATTCAATCGAAAATCAAACAATCAGCCATACATAGGATCTGGTAACATAATTGGACATTAGACTATCATCATCTCATCCTAAAAATCACATCCCAGCAACAAAATCAAACTTCCAAACACTCTCCTAGGTTTTTATCAAAAACGAATGCCAAATCATTCATAGAACGCACATATGTTTGATCTATACATAAATAGACATAGATTCGTGATCACAAACCCTAACCGCACCTGAACCCACTAATCAATTTCAATTCTAAACAACATTTTAATTTTCCGATAACCCTAGGTCTATTACTAGAGATTCTACTCGTTTTAATGCGTTTGAAATCGATTCCTTTAATTTACAGATTGATCTAAGGTCATAGAACACGATTTAAGTGATACCTTATCAAGAAGAACATTGGAACTCGAGGGATGGATGGTGGCGATTCGATGTAGCAGTTTGCGTGGGTGAGTGTGAGTTTTTTTAACTTTGACTGAAAAGTGAGTATTTGACCAAAATTACCAAACCGCTACCTTTTATACTAAGGGTTTCAATTTAGACAGAATTGGTCCTTGAGGTTTCTACTTCCTTTTATTTTCGGCTTAGAGGTTCTCTAAGGTTAAGTGAGTTTAGGAAATGGCAGTTTTAGTCACTATTCTTTATGAAATCTAGGAAACACATAGCAAATTGCATCTAAGTCCCTAAACTTTCTAACAAGAGACAATATTGGCCCTTTGAGTTAAACTTAATTAACTCCCCCTCAAGTTATAACCCGTTTGAAATAAAAAACCTTTGTTGCTAGATGTGAGATGTTTTTGGAAATCCGTTTGATGAGATAAATTTTGAAATCCCTCTCCCCCTCAAACAATGACATGTTTTCTATTTAAAGAGTTGTAGTCATTGTTTGAGTTGAAAATGTATTATAAAAGCCTGAATTGATTAATTTTCAACAACTTATTTCCACCGTGTTTAACACAAATAATTTTGAAGAATCAATGAAGAAAAAATTATTTGGTTATGAAAAGGAAGACTTCTCTTCCGTAAGAAGAAAAATACACTGAAACGTACATTATTCTTATGACGCATGAATATAAAGTAATCCATGCTCCGGAAAAGTTAATTACCCGTTGGTAGGAACAGCTGTCTTTTTGTCGACATGCATTCCTCATATTGAAACGCGGGTTGCAGTCGGAAATAACTGCAAGCCATGAAGACATGTTTTAAAAGGTTTAAACTTCTGCTTGAATATATTTAAAGACCCGTGTCATTATTAAACAACATTTCTAGGTCCGTAAATATTATCGATTTACAGAAGACATGTCTTTAAAATAATTTTGGTATTTTCTATTTTTCTGATTTTTATGGTTTTTGTAGGTTTTATATTTTTGTATTTTTCTTTTTGTTTTTAAATATATACATAGGATACATGAAGACCATCCTTTACTCATCCTCTTCGTCTTGGAGACATTTAAGGGTTTTCGGGGACAAACTCTTTATTTCAAGGCGCGAGAGTAGAAATTCGAACCACTCTCTTGGCAATACCTTAGTGAATATGTCCGCAAGCTGAATGCAAAGTCGTAGTCTGTTAGCTGTGACCTCATCCAAAGTATCTGAGCACAGCATCCAGACATGGAAATTTATTCAGCCTCTATGGTTGAGATAGCAGTGCTTTTTTGCTTCTTCGATGTCCATCTTAATAATTTGTCTCAAAGAAACTAAGCACTTCCCGACGTACTTCTCCTTGTGTCTTGACAACCTGCATGGTCAGTGTCTGCATAGGCCGTTAGTGCCATAGCGGTGTCCTTTGGATACCAAAGACCCTAGTTAATGGTGCCTCATAGGTATCGAAAGACCCGCTTAATTGCCTCAAGGTGCTTTTTGGTAGGCTTAGCCTGATACCTAGCACACATGCACACGGCGAATACCAGATCTGGTCTACTAGCAGTGAGGTAAATTAATGAGCCAACCATACCTCAAAACCGAGTTTAGTTAACTGGAATCCTTAAGATGTCCTCATCCAGTTTTGATCTATCAACTATTGGTGTAACTACAGGGTCAGACGTATCCATTCCATATTTTGTTAATATTTCGAGAGCATATTTTGATTGATTAATAAAGATGCCTCTGGGACTTTGAGAAACCTATAAACCTAATAAAAATGACATTCATCCCATCATTGACATCTGAAATTTTGAATTCATCTCTTTGGAAAATATGTCACAAGCTTTAGGATCAGTCGAGGCAAATATAATATCATCTACGTAAATTTGAATAAGAAGAATATGTTTGTCTGTTTTCTGGGTAAATAACATAAGATCCACTACACCATTAGAGAACTTGTTACCCAGAAGAAAATTGGTTCGTCAATATATATATATATATATATATATATATATATATATATATATATATATATATATATATATATATATATATATATATATATATATATATAATACGATGGAAAATTTCCAATTCACCCTTGAGGACAAAGGTAAAAGGAAACTCTTCAAAATATATATAATATAGTAAAATACGTATTAAATACGGGAAGTATGCTTTTCCGGGTCGTTTCCCCAACGACTTGTGAAATTGATACCACGCTTGTTGTTCGGACAATGATTTGAATGGGAGCAAAGATAAATTTGTTTATCTATAACTACTAAATAAAAGCAACAAATAAAATGAGAAAACAAAAGCAATTAAGCACTTAAACAATTAACCGGAGCGAATAAAATGCGACAAATAAGACGAAATTAAACCCTAAAAATGTAAACTAAATTTCTAAACCTAAAATAAGACTACATAAAATTTTAAGAAAAAGAAAAATATTTTTCTGATAATTTTTGATTAATTTAATCTAATTAAATCCTAGAAAATAGCAAATTAATTCCTAAAAATTCTAAAAAATGATTTTTAAACTTAGAAAAGTCTAAAATAACATAAAAATTCAGAAAACTATTTTTATCTATTTTTAAATTAAAATTCTATTTTTAAAATTAAAAATAAAAGCTTAAAAATGAAAATAAAAATTTAAAAGGTGTAAAAATGATTTTACTGAATGTAAAACTAAAACTAATTTTTCTAAACCTAAAAACTATTTTTTTTTGTATTTTTTAAAACTTTTTTCTATTTTTAGGATTTTTTGAAAATTAAAACCTTAGAAAAATGATTAAAAATAATCTATTAAATAGAAAATTACCAAAAAATCAAGGAAAATCTAAAAAGGAACTAGGATAACAAGAAAAATAAAAACTACCAAAAAGCTAAACAATTAAGCCCCTAAATAAGCAGATTTAGCTGCTAAGTGCTTATGGGCTTACAAGCCCAAAAAGGTGATAAAGTAATTGTGTGTTCAATAACTCACGGATGAGCTATTGAAGCACAATGGTAAAGTCTTTGGGCTATTGAGCAAGAGGTCGTGGGTTCAAGGTTGGCTTACAACCCTTTTTGCTCTTTTTTTCACTTTTAACAAAAACTAAATATCCAAACTTATTAAAAACCTGTTTTTAAACAACTTTAAAACTACACTTTTTGTTTGAAAATGACAAATAAGCTCTGAAACAGCTTATGAATAAGCTGTCCTCAGAAAGTGAGCCTTTGAGCTCAAAATGGCTTACTTGGACTTAAACTCTTGCACAATGCTTATTTTAAGCTCAAATCAAAAACCAAAAGCTGATCTAGAATCCTTATGATGCCTACTAATTAGAATTGAAAAGCTAATTGAATATTAAACACTAAAAGCTATCTGAAATTGAAGATCTAAAGGCTAACTCAGGAATGAACACTTAAAAACTCAAAATCAAATTAAGCTATTAAGCTCATTAAGCTATGACAGAAGCTTAGATTTTGTAAACTTACTCTACCACTAAAAGGCTTTCATTATCAATAATAAAATTAAGCCTTACAATCTAAATTTATAATCTAAAATTCACTTACTATTGTTTTTGGTCTTTTTGGATATTTTATGACTTTTAAAAACAAATGTACCTAAGTAAATAAGCAAGAAATTAGAAAACTAGTTTAAACCCAAGTTAAGATATATGTTAACTATAAAACTACTAAGTTTTAAAAGCTAAAAACTACTATTACTTATTTAAATTTGAGCTTAAAAGGACTTGCAGTTAAAACTGCAAGTACCTTAACTGATGCAATTGACCAAGAGGGCAGATCACAATTGCAGGTAACCTTATTGGTTTAACCTGCATTAAACTCACTCAATGAGTGAATATGAACTCTAAATAGGCAAATTACAAGACTAGGAATGCTTGGGTCAATTTTGAAAAAGCTAAGATAAGAAGAAAACTACCCTGGTGTAGACACAAAAATATTAAGCTTAAAAATGAATTCAAGCTTAAACAATTATCTAAAACCTTCTTAAATCCTAATCAATCATGAACATCAAGCTTACCAAAGAAAAATTACCAAATAATTTTGACTTTAAAAGGTCAAAAAAAACTTATTCCAAACACTCCTTAAAATCCTTGACAGATTTCATGTAGCTTATCAATTTAAAATCCACTTAGCAAATTCTTACTACCAGATATTCACTAGCTTAAAACTACCCTAACAGTCATAAATCAACAATTACTAAAGCTGAAATCAAAGGTCTACACTATTGCTAACTAATTTTTTTGGTTTTTATGATTTTTAAAGGCAAACTATGAAAAACTAAGCTCTAAACTATACTAGCTAAAAACAGATAGTAAAACATGATTAATAAGCAAAATGAATCACAAATAAGCCCAATTAAGCAACTAGATGAGCAGTTTAAACTACTAATAAGCAAATAGGTAAATCTAAGAGATCTATTAAGCAAATGTCAAGCTAGAAATTTAAAGTAATAAAATTAAAAGGAAACTAACCAAGACCTTCAGCTAAACAGAAGCATAAGCTCAAATAAGCATCTACATGTTCTAGCTTATCCTTATGGATAAGCTAGTAAAGTCCATGGGAGCTCTTCCAAACCTAGCTCCCCTTCCATAAGTCCAAGTTCAATAAGCAAGGGTAATTTGAGCTGATTTTATGATTAAGATATTGTTAAAGTATGATTAAGCTCAATCACTAGCTTATAGACTAGTGAGAGCCAGACTGAGCTTATAGAAGCTTATTGACAGTAATTTAAATTTTAAAAGTGATGAGAGCTTTAGAAATGAAAAGAAATTAATGAAAACTAAAATGCTTTTATTAATGACTAACTCGATTACATTACTTGAAAATAGATTACACTTAAAAGTAAATTACATTTGACTAAAAATTAAGCTAAAAGCTACTACTATTCTAAAAACTCAAAAAGAAGATGATCCCCTGTGTGTGTGTGTGTGTGCTATTTATAGCCACAAGCTGAAGGTTCTAGGCTTTCCTTGCTCTACACGCTCCTTCTTATCATATCCGTACGATCTTCTAATCATTGGAGAGTTGATTATGACCCTTGGATCACAAACTATCTCACACGGATTGCCAACGTGGCAATCCGTGATTTGAGACATTTGTGCTTGTTCTGTGAGTGATAGAAGAGTAAAATCAATCATTTCCTTGTGCTTCTTTCACTTCCACGTGTCCTCCTAGCTTGGGTGAGCCAATAAGAAGCTTGAGTTTACATTTTTGTCCCTGCCATTTTGTACTAGACCTCTTGAATTGTCCAATTCAACCTTTGATTGAGAAAAGCCCTCTTGGTTTGACTGTGGTAAAAGGTGAGGGTGATGATGAATAGTGAACGTGTTTTTGGCGCCATTTTCTTAGTTTTAACTGAATTGGGTAAACGGGGGGTATAACTTTGGGGTATTGGCAACCTTAGTCCTTGTCTTTGTTAAACAAAAGTCCTAGTGTAAAATATCTTTTAATCTTGGCAAAAATGGTCCCTGGACTTATTGTAAAGGGTAATGGGCTTTAGGTATTAATTGTGCAGTTTTGGATTCTTGAGGGACTGAATGTGTAACTTTAGGTTTTTGTCCTTTAGTGTTTGACTTTTGTTGACCCATAGTTGACTGAGAGCTTTGACTTTTTGACTTTGGCTTGATTTCCCGGCTTCTTTTGTACTCTTCTGTTTCCCGTGTCCGTGTTTGCCCGTTTTTGACGGTTTTCTCATGATTTTTGTCTTATCCATACCTGCACACACAAAACACAAAAACAAGCATATCTTTGCCATTTTTATTATGTTTTTGGTCTTTATTGGGTTTATTTTGATATAAAATAGATATGTGTTTTCACACATATCATCCTGATCTACTCGAAGTCTAAGGAGGATCATAAGGTTCATTTAAAGTTGGTGTTGGAGCTGCTGAAGAAGGAAAAGTTGTTTGCCTAGTTTTCCAAGTATGAACTCTGGCTACAAGAAGTGCGTTTCTCAAACACGTGGTTAACAACAATGATATTCACGTAGAATCTAGTAAAATAGAAGAAATGAAGAATTAAAAGTACCTAAGACACCATCCGAGATACAATCATTCTTGGAATTGGCAGGTTACTACCGAAGTTTCATAGTAAATTTTTCTATGATCGCTAAACCCCTTACTTCACTGACTCAGAAGAATAAGAAGTAGGAGTGGGCCAAGGAACAAGAGGAATATTTTCAGACGTTGAAGGGAAATTTGTGAAATGCACCAATATTGTCATTGCCTGATGGATCCAAAAAGTTTGTAGTTTACTGCGACACGTCAAATCAAGGATTAGGTTGTGTACTCAAGCAAAGAGGCAACGTAGAGAACACGACAATAGAAATGCTGCGTGGCCTGAACCAACTAATGGAAAGGAAGGAATGTGGATGTATGTATTTATTATATGTTTCATTAATAGGTGATGTAAGGACATTAATGATAGACAAGGCTCATGCATCAAGGTACTTGGTAAATTCGGGAGCGGATAAGACGTACTATGACCTTAGAGATATGTATGGTGGCTATGTATGGAGAAGGATATTGCTACCTATGTTAGCAATTATTTGACTTGTTTAAAGGTGAATGCTGAAACATCAAAGACCTTCGGGTTTATTGTAACAACTAGAGATACCCGAGTGGAAGTAGGATATAATAACTAAGGACTTTATTACAAGATTGCCAAGATCAAGTAGTAGATGTGATACGAATTGGGTAATAGTCGATAGACTGACTAAGGTATGCCCATTACCTGGTAGTACGTGAAGATTTTAAAATGGAGAATCTGGCAAGACTTTACACTAATGAGAAAGTAACAAGGCATGGAGTGCATGTGTCGATCATCTCAGATCATGGTGGAAGATTTACTTCGCGACTTTGTAGACATTGCAGAAGGCATTAATAACATGGCTAAAACATGCGTCTGACTTATCATCCTCAAACGGATAGACAAAGTGAGCGTACCTTTTAGACTTTGAAGGATATGCCGAGAGCGTGCGTGATTGATTTTTTTTTGAGCAATTTGGATACTCCTCTACCCTAAACTGAGTTTTCTATAATAATAGTTATCATTCGAGTATTCGATGTGCTCCGTTTGAAGCACTGTTTGGAAGGAAATGTAGGTCGCCCGTTCTATAGGCTGAAATTGGAGAAAGTAGTTTGGTTGGGTCCAAGTTGATACAAGAGACAACCAAAAAAGAGAAGCTTAAAGCGGCTAGTGATTGCCAAAAGAGATATGTTGACAATATGCATAAACATTTAGAGTGGAAGTTGGTGATAAAGTGATGTTGGAAGTGTCGTCTTAGAAAGATGTATTGCATTTTGGAAAGAAAGACCTGTTAGCACCAAGATATGTGGGACTATTTGAGATCATTAAAGGGATCGGTCCTATGGCCTATTGACAAAGATTGTCTTAATAATTTTGTAGTATATTTGATGTGTTTCAAATTTAAAGTAGTATTGGACGGATACAAATCTACATTTGCATGTCGAAGAAATTAAGGTAGACAAAACTCTTCATTTTTCTGAAGAACCTGTTGAGATTATCGATCGTGAGGTTAAAAGTTTGAAGCGTAGTAGGATTCCGATAGTTAAGTCCATTGGAACTTGAAGCGAGGTCATGAGGATTTCATAAAAAATAAGTATCCACATTTGCTCGTTGAGCAAGCTATCGTTGGAAGTACTAAGTAAAGTCAGACACATAGGGTCATTGGCAGACTTTAGTGCACCCTTAAATGTTTTGAGGTGGTTTGGTTAATGTTATATTTTGAATAAACTCAAAGTTGAGCTGATTCTTCAAAAACGTTGAGCTTTGTAACAACTCATAACTTAGTTCCAAGATAGTTCTTGTTTGATGAGTTGCGGGGTTAGGTTATGAATGACGTTGTTACACAACTTAAGGTTTTGACAAGTTTCCTCGATGACGAGCGATGTTAAAGTAGTTGGATGTTTATTTTTGCTTAGAGTTGTTATGTTGCTATTAGTACCCTTGTATGGGCAAGCGAAGTTGTGAGCAGTGGGTTTCCGATTGTGAAAGTTAGACAAGATTCAAAGCGTGGCCCTAAGTTCACGTGGGAACGTGAGGATCATATGAAAGCTAAGTATTTCCCGATTGTTTGTTGATGATGATGTTCAACCTATTAGTTAAATCTCGGGACGAGATTTCCCTAAGGAGGGGATACTGTGACAACTGAGCAGGTTAGTCAACTGTTAGCATTGACTTGATTTTCATTGTGTGATCTGATAATTATGTGTTAATGTGATTCTATGAGTGTTTGGTTACTAATCAATGGAGCGTGATCGTCTCCTTGTGATTGAAGTTATGGTTGTTTCATTTTGTTCACATTTTAGTGACAGTGAAAATGATGGTATAATTCCATGTGTGTACGTATTTATATGTATATGTATACGTATTTAGGTAATAGGAATTCGCGAGAATAAGTTTAGAAATTTAGTTAGTAGATTTTAGTATTATTAAGTTAAGGAAATAAAGTATGAAATGAATTTTTTTAGGTATTTAAAACTAGTTTTATTTAGAAGGATGTCTAAATAAATAAAAGTTTTTATAAAAAATAACAAAATTAAAGGGTTTTTTTGTGTAAATAGTAATAAAAAAGTGTTGTTCGGCCGGTTTAAGAAGAAAAAAAAAGAGAAAACCAATTTTAGTAAAAGTGGGATTCTAATTTGGTAATTATCTAAACCACTTTCTTTGCACTATAAATACAAACCCATATCCCCATATTTTTTTATATTCGGTCAAACCCCAAGAGCAGAAGAAAAAAAAGATTTTTTTTATTCAAGATCAATTTGGTGATTTAAGGTTTCAAGAATTAAGGATCAAGGTATGTTTAAAAACTCTAATTGTTTTAACTTTCTTTTTAATTCATGTAACAATAAAGTGATAGATAAATTAGGGTTCATAAAAATCTGTAAATTTTTAATGTTAAACTTAATTAGTTTAGGGTTTTATTAGAATCATATTGATGTATTTTGTTAGAGTTAGAACGCGATAAAATTGAATTTAGGGTTGAGCAGAATTTTGAGTCATTTTGTTCGAATGTTATCTCATGATTAGTAACGAGATTTTTGATGAATCTTATGTCTATTGATAAGTTCAGCGAGTCTAGTTTCTGAAAAATCCGGCCCCAAAAGGTTTTGAGGTCGGGAGGTCAGTCAAATTGATTTTACAAGATTCGTTGTCGAAACAGTAAATCCGGGTCAGATTCTGAGTTGTGTTTATGAGGTCAAAAACCATATCAAAACTTTGCTTTAATAAACGAAACTCCTACTATAGTAAGTTCATGATGTATATGAATTTCTGGAATTTTTGTAGATTTTTCCTAAGTGTCTAAATGGGTTTGGTCAAGTTGAACTTTTGAGTGGTTCGATCAAATCCGAATCAGAGTACTTTGCAAAGATGAATTTTTATAAAATAGTTTCACTTAATATTTTTTTTTAAAATCACAGTAGCTCACAACTCATTGGAGAACTAGAGAATGCAAGGAAAACCATCAATTATGTGTTTTAGTATTTTATTTATGGTCATAAAGTAACTACAAAGTTCTGCCGAAAACTAAAAAGGTGGAAGTTAATGGTTGAGACTATATAGAGTATGAAAATGATTTGGGAGATGCATATAAAGGATCATAAACTTAGTGTTAGGTTTAGAAGTCCATCATATGATTGTTACATTGGCTTGGGCATTTAGCCTAACTGAGTGTAACTTGTGTTTTGTTGTGTTAGATTGTGTGCAAGATCTTGTCAAGTAAGTTGAGCATCAGGTGAGTTTTATAGTCCCATTTTAATATGTTTTCTTGGGATGGAAGTGATGCAAAATATGTTTTGAAATGTTTTGATTGCTGTGATTATGTAGTTTAAGTTACTCATGGACTTTTAAGTAGCTATTATATGTTATGTGATGCATGTTGTATGATGTTGCATTGTTCTTCGCCTACTTTGTGGGCAAGAGGTTTCGACTCCTACCGTGGTATTGAGGGGTATTCATGACTGTGTGTGTGCTACGGTACTAAGAGTCTGGGATTTGGGGATAGCATTCCTCCCCATGACTAAATGTTGCATGTTATGGATCGGGGGACACGTTCTGTCCCAATTGTGATTGCTTGTTTGGGACGATTGCATGTTAGCATGTATAATAGTCAGCTTAATTGTCTTGCCATGTTTTATTTTTTATATATAATCACAGTAATTGATTTAAATCTTGTATTGGTGTCGTAAAACCTATGACTCTCACCAACCGTTGTGTTGACGTTTTTAAGCATCATTTTCAGATGAGCGTTAGGAAGGTGTTAAAGTTAATAAAAGTGGCTAGAGAGACCATTAGGCTGGCATTGGAAGTTCTCATTTGATTTCGTTTCGTATTTTGTTTGCATGAATTCTTGAATGTTTTTAAATAGGTTTGTGATACATTGCCCTTGTATTGATGAGACCCCTTTTTCATTAATACAAGATGTCGTTCCTTTGTTTTCAGTATTGTCATGACACATCGTGTATTTTATTACTAGTTATGCATGTAGTGATTCTCTATTGTTGACACCATTGTGTTGTGATGATATCCATGATGTTACGCCTCGTGTTTCCACCTTGGCGGGGTGTGATAGTTTTGGTGGAAGAGGTGGTAGAGGTGGTTCCATGTCTATGACACCGGGGACCGGACGTGGTTGGTTTGCTAAACGTTTGATGGAATCGAACGTGTGTTAAGGTGGAGGTGTATTGTTGGTCCTTGGAGGGAGTTCTTTAGGAGAATCGAAGAAAGGATGAGGAGATGTAGGAGGTGTTAAGAAGATGAGCTCAACGGATTCTAGGTTGATAGTCAAAGGTGATGATTGCTTGGATGGTTGGGTAGGAGCCAGAGGTGGTGTGGTTAGTAATGGTGGTGTTGTTTTTAGAGTAGCGTGAAGTTCACTTGGAGAGAAGCTCGGTGGTGCAAGAGGAGTGGTTGGTGGAGAGTCAAGTGGTGTAGAGGGTGGTGCCACTTGATAATTACTTGGAGGTGAGAATCATTGGAAAGGCAGTGAGTTAGATGATGGATTAACAAGACAACATGGTCGAACACTTATCCTAGTCGTTCTCCTTAGAGATTTGTTTGCTTTCTTTTCACTAGAAGATTTAGTCATTTTGAGGATCAAGAGATGGCTGAAAAATAGTGATGGAGGAACAATGAAGAAGGATATCTATTTATAGAAAGTCCATGCATGTAATTTAATGCAAAATCTACTAATTTTGACAAAATCCACTAATTTTGACAAAATCCAATGATTAAATATGGAGTTAATGTGCATAAGGTCAATCTCTAATATCTAGAGGCTGGTAATAGGTTGATAAAGGAGGGAAAATAAGGAATTTGAAGTTTAAATTTTGTATTGTAAAGTCTCTGATAACTCGGATCAGCCAGATCCCTTTTAGAAGGGATCCGCCCTTTGATATCAAAGGGATCCAGTTATCTGTTCAACGGAAAGAAAGAAGAAATTATGAAAGGTGAAGGCAATGCAAAGAGTTTTTAGAAGTCTTATAACACCAACAAGATAGATGATCTCAAATCAATTTTTGAAGGTCTAGTGTGTGTCTATATCTAAATAATGTGGAGGTGCGGTTATCTCGACTCAAAAGGAAAATATAATAATGAGATAACCCAAAATGCTCCTTAATTTAACGTTGCTACGATTGAATGTACCCGAAAATACATATTGATTATGTATTCTCTTTAGCATCCAAGAGACATATGAAGTGAGTGATGTATGAGGAAAAAGTTTTTGTTCTGTATTAATTTCACATGTATGAAATATTTATTCACGCATGTTTGTTTAGTCGTAAGAAGTATTTCCTTTAAAATTTCTCTTTCGGGGTTTTTATATTAAGCAAAGAAATCCTATTGATGATGCAATGTATACATAATAGTATGTAGTATAGGTACATATAGTAGTATGATTAAAAATATTTCCCTGAAAGTTTTATTTTTAAGTGCGAAATAGAATCCTAGACTCAGATTTGAGAAGAAAAGAGATTTTTGAGATCCAGATATGGCGAATTCCTTTTATATGGATTCATCCTTTGAGAAAATCCGGCTACTTGATGGTAGAATCTAATAGATTCAAAGACCGTTGGTTAGGAAAAAGGTTTCTATTGTGTGGTCGAGACAAACATACTTTGTCCTATGAGTATATTTCTGAAGGTGAAAGGCAAGCAATCAGAGTACGAGTTTCTTATACATACTCTTCGTAAACGCATCATCACAACACTAGTTGTTAGACTAATGAAGTTAGCTTTTGGATTCTTGGGAAGTGACTTTTACCGAGGGACTTAAAGAGATCGTGTGAGTCAATAAGTAGTCATTCCTACTTCTTAAGTTTATTAAGTGTTTGGTTCCATGAGTCTCAGTCCTAGTCTAAGTAAGTTGAAAGGTTCACGTTTGAGTGGTTTATTTAAAATAACGGCAATGTTATCTTCTGAAGAAACCTTCTCTATCAAGATGTTTCCTTTTTGTACATTATCACAGAGGAAATGGTGTCGAATTACTATATGTTTGGTGCGAGAGTGTAAAACAGGGTTTTTACTAAGGTCAACGGCTCCTTTATTGTCACAAAGGACATGAATGTCATTTAGGTTGATATCATAATCTACGAGGGTTGTTTCATCCACAACGCTTATTGGCATGCCTTGCTTGCGGATACGTATTCAGCTTCTGTAGTGGTAATGGCTAGGGCGGTTTGTTTCTTCAAGAACTAGGATGTTAGATAGCAACCCATGAAGGTGCAAACACTGCTACCAATCATGCCATGATACTTTGTGTTGTCAACATATTCATCATCTTCGTCCTTGGTGAGTTTGGTTTTGGATGACATTGATGTTTTGATAGGTTTTGAGTCTTCTAGACCGAACTTCTTAAGCATTTCTTTAATGTATTTGGTTCGGTTGAAGAAGACGCCATCTTCTAGTTGTTTGATTTTTAAACCAAGGAAGTAATTTAACTAGTCCATCATACTCATTTCGAACTCGTCGTGCATGATTTTAGAAAAATCAACGCAAAGCTCTTGACAAGTTTATCCGAATATGATGTCGTCCACATATATTTGGATTATAGGGATATGTGAGTCTCTTGTGTTGGTGAATAAGGTGTTATCTACCATTCCCATGGTGTACTTATGATCTAGGAGGAAGGCTTTAAGTCTATCATACCAAGCTTTAGGTGCTTGTTTAAGACCATAAAGAGTCTTTTTGAGTTTATACACATGATTAGGTTTTTTGAAATTGACAAAAC
>BQNB010014884.1:0-54020 GCA_026074375.1 Tanacetum coccineum | reverse complement strand
TCCTGATCTTCAGAGGACTCAACTCTCCTAATCATACCAATCTTCCTGAGTTTCTTCAAACCTGTAGGTCTTGACATTTTCCTTCTTTCTAACCTCTGGATCCTCTTTTTCAAAGAAGTAATCTCTTTAGCTTGAGCATCCTTTGCTGTTTGTAAAGCAAGAACCCGCGTTTGCAATTTGGTACATAAAACCATCAAATCAGTTAGTTGCATGCTATCCTCACCACTAGGTTATGGATCATTAGAAGGTGTTGGTACACTTTCCTCATGCTCTGCCTTCTTAGATAGTTGTTTCTTCTTGGGTTAGGAAGATGAAGATGGTTGATCAATAATGTGTATTGGAGTGGAATTAGTTGGATGATCTGAATCCTCACCCATTTCTTCAACAGGTTGAACCATTATGGTATCAAATAAAGGTGTTATTCTCTTAGAGAAATCCTTTCTAGCTCTCGTCATATTGGAAAAAACTTTCTTTGTGTGAAAGGGATTAACAAAAATATTCTTATGAGTTGACATATTACCTAGTTGTTGATTAATGAAAACTTGGAGAAAACATAGATACAGCAAGAATTTGACTCCTCCATCTAGGTGTTTCACCATTGCATCAAAGATATACTTAGACATATTAAACTTCTGATTAGTTGTCAAGCATATGATCAAAGAAGCCATAGAACTACTGAATTCATTCCATGCAGTGGATTTAGCACTTAAGCATTAAGTAATTGTATGAATGAAATACTTCCACTGTAGAGAGAAAAAGGATTTATAAAAAGTAAGCTTTTGAGAAGGCTTTTCATACCCTATACGTGCCAATTCTTCAAAGATAGTAGAAGTTGGAAGACAATCAGTACCTTCTGCATCATCCAAGTGAACATCTCTCCTAATGCTTGACTCCGTAACAATAACCATCTTCTTATCAACTAGGGCTTGTAACTGTCGCACTCCATTTACTATCTGTACCTTGGCAGTTGCCTAAAATTATTCAATATAAGATGTGTAGATAACTGGATTGACTGTTAAAGCATATGAAACTGAACTTGCTTTCAGGAAATCAATTATCTCTGCAAACCCGTCATTTTCTTCGGGGTTTTCAAGAACACGACCACATTATGCGTTTCAGCAAACTTAGGGCTTGACATAATGATGAATTTGATGATCAAAGATGAAAATTAAATTAGGGTTTATGGTTAGAGAGTGTTTGAATAAGTGAAATCGAATAAAGAAGTAAATGAAACCCTTGATCAAAGTATTTATAGAATCACCCTCAAGAGCAGAAACTTGAACTGGCAGCATTAACATACGCTTAATAGCGGAAACAAATACGGACATTACTAATTTAAGCCTGGCAGCATTAACTTAAGCTTAGCAGCATTAAGTTGAAACTGAGCAGCATTAAAAAGAATACAGTAGTAATCATTCAATTTTCATTCCAAAAAGCAACTTCCATCATCAAATTTGATTCACACATACTCTCTTTTTGTTTTATGCTCACAACATCTCTCAATTCTTTTTGCTCACATAATCACTTTTTTTATGCACACATCTCTCTTTTTATTTTTAAGCTCACAAAATCTCTCAATTCTTTTTGGCTTACCAAGACACTCTTTCTGTTTTTATATAACAGTTGTGTATAAAATTTTGTCAATTCCAATCAGTTTTATACTGTCCTCCCCACTTCCAAGTGTGTAACCTCTTGAGAGAGGTGGATCAATAGACTGTTTAGATGTAATCTCAAACCTAGTTTGAGCATTCACATCCCCTAATATGGTATCTTGGCACCTGGGACCACTACTTGAATCAATTCCCTAAGGAGTTGATTCATTAAGTGTTGCCATAGATTGGGTCTTATATGATGTTACCACTATCTTGCTCTGCTTCTAAGCTAGAAGCAGTAGTGGCATCCCTTTCCATTCTGTCACCCAACTCCTTATGGACAGCCTCATCACCAACCTTTGTCAGGGGGGCCACTAGACTGAGGTATCTTGGTGTCCCGACCTCTTTTGATATGCCTAGATATGTTTTGATCCCTTTAGAACATACTTATGATATAACACATCCTTTCATCCATGCTATTTGGTTGTATAAATAAGGAACCTCCCTTCAAGTGATAAGAATTTGAAACAGTTGCAACTTTGGTGCCCACGTCCTCTTAACAGTATTAACATTTTCCTGGGAGTAGAAATTTTCTGCCTAGCAGTATTAACTGAAGTCGAACAGCATTAACTCTATCTTCAATAATTATGCAACAACATGCCTTTATTCATCACAAGCACACTAGAAAAGACTAAATAGACATGTGGGAATTCATGAGGATCCATATTTATGCATAACCCATGAATAAAAGTTAAACTCTGTGAACCAAGACCATTATCTTTCTTTAAAAAGGTTAAGCATTCAACATCAGTTATTCAACATGCTTTGCCTGCAAATGTTAGTTCATAGCCAAATATACAAACTCCAAAACATTTTCTTATTAACAACATTAACTATGACTAACTGTTTTAACAAACATTCTTAAGTATAACTAACAGTTTTAATTATACTTAGCAGTATTAATTGAGAAAAACTAACTGTATTAATCCTTTATAAAACTTTTACAAAAACATAAAGAGATATAGACAGTTAAGGATTCATCATTCCAATACTTGAGACCAAGTATTGAAATCTTTTTGCATCAAAACCTTTTGTAAGAAGATCTGCAACATTTAAATCAGTATGAATTTTAACCATTTGTATTAACTTTTTAGTGTTGCAATCTCTTATAAAATGATGCCTAATCTCTATATGTTTTGTTTTAGAATGTTGAACAGGATTTTCAATAATGCAGATAGTACTGTTATTGTCAATATTAATGACAGTGTTCATGAAATTGTACCCATAATCCAGCAATTGGTTTTGAATCCAGAGTACTTGTCCACAGCAACTAGCAGCAGCCACATATTCAGCTTCAGTTGTAGAAGTGGCAACCACAGTTTGCTTCTTACACTGCCAAGATATCAACCTGTTTCCCAAAAACTGACAACCTCCAGTTGTAGACTTCCTATCTTGAGTTGCTCCAGCATAGTCACTATCAGTATAAGCAACCAGTTCAAATGGAGAATCCCTAGAATACCAAAGGCCTAAAGTTGGTTTGCCTTTCAAATATCTAAAAATCCTCTTGACTGCTAAGAGATGTGATGTCTTAGGAGTAACTTGAAATCTAGCACATGCACATACTGCAAACATGATATCTGGTCTAGATGCAGTGAGATACATCAAAGACCCAATCATAGATCTATAGAGATGTACATCAACATCATCAGCATCTCCATCCTTGACCAAAGGTTTTTCCAAATCAACAGGAGTTGAAGCAGACTTCACATCAGAATAGTTGAATTTCTTCAAAATCAGCTACATATTTATCCTGACTGATAAATATTCCATCTTCCTTCTGTGTTACCTGTAATCCTAAGAAGAAAGTAAGTTCTCCTATAGAACTCATCTAAAACTTATCCTTCATAAGCTTCTCAAATGCAGTACACAACTCCTTGTTTGTAGAGCCAAAGATAATGTCATCAATATAGACCTGTACAAACAAAATATCTCCTTTTTGCTTCTTGATAAATAATTCTGATCCTTACTTCCCTCTTTTAAACCTATTGCCTAACAGATAGTTAGCCAAGGTTTCATACCATGCTCTTGGAGCTTGATGCAACCCATAAAGTGCCTTGACCACCTTGTAAACTTTGTCTGGATGGTCAGGATCTTTAAATCCTGGTGGTTGAGTAACATAAACCTCTTCCTCAATGGCTCATATAGAATACACTTTCACATCCATTTGACCTTATACAGAAAACCCATAAAAAAGCATAGGCTTAAAAACAGTCTTATTGTCTCAATTCTTGCAACAGGAGCAAAAACTTATTCATAGTTTAACCTTCTTCTTATCTATGACCATGTCGCAAACCAACCTTGCCTTTATCCTTAATCACATCCTCTTTCCATCTTTCTTGTTTCTGAAGACCCATTTTGTTCCAATGGCCCTCTTCCCATTAGGCAAATCCACAAGTTTCCAAACCTGTTAGAGCTTGAATTGCAGAAGTTCTTCCTGCATTGCTTCCACCCAAGATGAATCAGATAGAGCTTTAGCAATGCTTGTGGGTTCAATCTGTGATAAGAAACAAGCATATAAACAAGTATTCAGGGTATCATGTGTTTTCTGTTCATATACAGCACTGAGAAACCCTTGTTTAGAAGTAGATTTTGTCATTCTTCTTGTCTGAATTTTAGACTTTACATCACCAATCACATTTTTAATTAGGTGATCTTTATGGATTCTTGTATTGAGAGTAGTTGGAACTGTATAGGAATTAGTGATGTTCCCCAAATCAACTTCTGGTTCATCTTCATCACTGAAGAACTCAACATGAGTGGCCTCAAGTGTATGACTAGCTCCCAATTTGAACATGTCTTTAGGGCTATCTGGATCATATGAACTAGCAGTATTCACTGATGGATCAATAGTATTAAGTTTTAAATGACCAGTATTAACTTCAGGACTAGCAGTATTAACATGTTGTCCAGCAGTATTAACTTCCTTAGGACTGCTATCATCTTCAGACTTATCTTTTTCATCACTCTCATTATGTGGACCATCTTCAACCTGCTTGTGATCATCAGCAGCAGATTTTGGATCACCATTACCAAATTCAATCTTGAAGTTAATCACAAGTATGAAGCATTTTCCAAATTGCATCACCAATACTATCTTGATGATTTATTCTGTTATTAGTAGATGATTCCTGCAATTGAGTTCTCTTTGTGTACTTTGCAGATTCATTAGAGATTGTGCCTGCAGCTACTGGTACATAATTCATAGATTGAGTTAGAGAATCAATATCAAACAACTACTTTGGACCATTCCCTTCTATCATAGGCTTATTCTCTAAAAACCCAATATGCAAGTTTTCTTCTACCCTTTTAGTTCTTGTGTTGTATACCCCTATAAGCTTTACTACTAAAGGATTATCCCAACAAAGAAAACCTTTATCACTTTGCCATTAACTTGCCTATTTTTCTAAAGTATCAGAATGGTAACTTGACATCAAATGGTTTATAAAGCTTAGGCTGGTTTAAACATCTAAAAAGTTCATAAGGTATCTTGTAATGAGGCTTAACTACTAAGACCCTATTCTGTACATAGCAAGCAGTACTAACTGCTTCAGCCCAAAATATGGTAGGTAACTTAGAGTCAGCTAACATGGTTCTATCAGTATCAATTAGTGTCTATTCTCGCTTCCATCCACACCATTTTGCTGAGGAGTCCTGGCTATATTGTATTCCTATTTAATACCTTTTTCTCTGCAAAAATCATCCATAACTTTATTCTTAAATTTTGTTCCATTATCACTCCTGATTATCTTCGCTTTCTTATCCACTAGGTTTTCTATTTCTTTGATAAATTTCTTAAGAATCTCACTGGTTTCATCCTTAGTTGTTAAAAATGAAAAACCCATGTAAAACCTGCCTATAAATCATCAGTGACTACTAAGCAATACTTCTTATGCATTAAACTACTCATAAAAGTTGGACCAAACAAATCCATATGAAGCATAAACAAAGGCTTAGTAATTGGATTTAGAACTTTGGACTTACAAAAAGCTTTGTGTTGCTTCCCTTTAAGACAAGCAACATAGGTTTGGTCATTTTCAAAATGTTTTGTAGGCAATCCCTATTACTAGATTATCTTAACAAGCTGTATTTATGTTCTTAAAATTAATATGACCAAGCCTCATATAGCCAGAGCATTGATTCATCCTAATGTAGCTTTTTCAACTAGTCAAGTTATGTACTCTCTTTAGGAACAATGTTCTTCATATTAAAACTATACATGTTGTCCTTTCTAGGAATTTTAAGAAGTATCTGACTTTCATCAAGCAACTTAAAATTAGGAGATAAGACAAGACATTCAGTGTCAGTAAAAAGGACATCGTCTCTCTTTCTTACCACATCTGTAAAACACGTAAAAAGGTTGAATTTTAACTCATTGACAAAGTATACATCTTCAAAATTAGGGCTATCAGCTTTAGTGTTCCTTTACCAGAAATTCTACCACCATGTGCTCATCCCTCAAATGTAACATAACCTCCATCAAATTTCTTGAAATCTAAGAGATAAGCTATGTTCCCAGTCATGTGCCATGAGCATCCACTGTCAATAAATCCTGTATCATCCTGTTGTGGCTTGCCATGCACATAAAAATAAGGAAATTAGTTTCCTTTAGGGACCCAAGCCATTATTGACTTGGATCTGCCTCGTGCATCAATGTAGTTGTGTCTTTTAAAAACAAGTGATGCACCATTAGGTTTGGTAAGTCTCCAAACCCAACATGCTGAGGTCTTAACAGCATTTACCCTTTTTCCCCTAACAACATTAACTGGTGTTGTATATGTCCTAGCAATATTAACTGCTCTGGGCCTTTCAGTATGATAGTGTCTCATGGTGGTATTAAGCTTTTGATTAACATATCTGCTAGTTAATGTTGTTTTCTAATAAAAAGGCCTCTAATCAGTTGATTGTGCTTGTTTAAAAAAATATGACATTGATTTAGCACTATGAACTGCTGGTTTAGGGTGAGCACTATTAACAGGCCTAATAGTATTAAGTGGTGTGAGGCCAGTTTTCAGCAAAACTGCTCTTGGAGTCATATTCATGTGTGCACTAGGGTGTGTGGTTTTGGCATAATAGTCATAATCCACCCTATTGTGATTATTCCTAGATATCATCCTTTACTTTGATGGTAATTACAGTTAATCTTCACATGGTCAAAACTCCCACAAATAAAACAAGCTTTGTTATACATCACAAAATCACTTCCTAGTTGATTGGACTTATGTCCATTCCAGTTTCTTTGATTCCCCCTAGGACTTTGTGATATATACATATGAGCATACCTAGATGACTTTTTAACTGTTCTTTCATGATTTTTTGTATGTTGACAAAACTCTATCTTTTTATCAACAAGAAAAATAGTTTCTTTATCAACATTAAGTGAAGACTCAACAAAGCTACTTGTGTCTTCAGATACTTGTTCTTTTACCAAAGAGTCATTAGAATTTTCCTTAGAATCATCTGATTTTTTATCACAAACAATGTTAGACTCTAGCTCACTATCCTTAGAACCATAACTTTGAATTAATGGTCTTTGAATTCATCATGACACATTAATAGACAAATCAGTTTTTTAGGTCGATTATAGATTAAAGGATGGGGTGGAGGAACAACATTATACCCCAAACATTTTTTACTTTGTCAGTTATCTTACTCCCCTAACAACTTGTTAGGCTTTGAGGCATTATTAATTTCTTAATTTTAAATTCAATACCCTCTTTTTCTTGCTTAATTTTAAAAATCACTTTTAAGCACATTTATTTCATTGCCTTTGCAAGTACTTCCCTTTAACGAACTGCAACTTCTTCACTTAAAGAAAATCATTCTTTCTATATGTGATAAGTTGTTCTTCTACAGTTGCTAAACCTCTTTTATAAGTAGCTGCTGTAAATTCAGTTTGATTAAGCTTAACAATTAAATCATCACACTGTTTCTTAAGAGTTTCATAGTTTTTCAGACAAGTTTTAGTGCAAGTTTTATCATTGTATACCTCAGAGTCTGAAAACGCCATTAGAGCCATGTTTGTCTGAACCTGTTCTTCTGCCATATCACTCCAGTCAAAACCTACACCATCTATAGCCAACATTGCCTTTGAAGATGTGTCTTCATTGTTTCCTTGCTTCCTAGTGTTGTCTTGATATCTGAACTGACCCTCTTTGTTCTTTGGTGCTCTACATTCCCTTGCAAAGTGTCCCATCTTGTGACAGTTGAAACACTCTACCTTGGATTTATCATACCCAGCAGTATCATTAGCATTAATGAAAATTTTCTTGCCTGTTCTCTGAAAGTACCTTTTTGCCCTCATACTTAGCAGAGAGAGCTGCCACTTCAAATCCATTGCTTCCAAATCATCTTCATGAATTTGCTCTAAGTCCTGCTGTAGGAGATTAGAACCATTAGGATTCTCAACCATGAAAGCATACACAGTATTATCACTGAAGTTAGCAGTACTAACTTGAGGACAAGCAGTGTTAATATTAGGGCTAACAGTACTAACTTCATATGCAGGATTAGCAGTATTAACATCATTAGTACTGCTAGTGCTTGGAGCAGTCATAAAGGCTAAGTTTTGAGCACCACTACTTGCACCAACAGATTTCTTTACATCTTGTTCAACAATTTTGAAGTTGTTGTGTAAAATCATCAATGCTCATTGTTTCAATATCAGCCTTATTCATCCAGACTACAACATGAGTATCCACTCAGGAGGCAAGCTTTTTTGAAATTTTAAAATTTAAAGTCTTCGTAAGTCACGACACACCCAAATTGCAAACCTACTAACAATCTTCTAGAGTCTGTTAAAGATAGAGTCAAAAGACTCTGTGCTTGATGCACTAAAATTTTCCTATTGTTGCTTCAAACAGTGTCTTCTGTGTTTTCTTAGTGGCTTCATTACCTCCTAAATCGTGTCTTCATAGCCAGCAACATTATTTTGTAACATCACTGTATTGTCTGAAGTAGTTGATGTTCATTAGGAAGAGACATGAGTAGCAAGCCATCCTAGCATTTACATCATTTTTATTGCTCTAGTGGTGGAGATGTGTATCCTTGCCAAGCATATGATATGAAGCTAATCAAGACCGAGAAAATGAGCGTACCACTTAAATGTTACACCCTAGATTAGTTGAGCGATCTGAGTGTTTTCATTTTCATATTTCGTGAAGTGCTTGGTCTTATACAGGTGATTAAAACAAAAGAAGTGCTTAAACGGAAAAATCCTTGACTTTAGTTTGGATACATTTTCAATATAATCTAGAGTCTACTTGAGGACAAGTAGGATTCAAGTGGAGGGATATTTGATGACATCAAAACGACACATTTATACCATCATTTATCCCGAATAAGTTGCCCATTTTTATATAATTATTGCAAGAATTTGTACTTAATTGCTTAAAAGTGTTATTTGTAGTAATTAAGGAGTGATTTGTGAAGACATGCTAAAAGGCTCATATTTTGGAGCTAAAACGAAGATATTTGAAGATTGCTCATTTTTTACCAATACGCCGTATCCATAAAAAGAGATACGGCGTATCAGCGCCAACTCTTCACAAGAAAACGCGTACAAATAATTCCTAATATGGCATATTCATCTTCTGCCATACGCCATATCCAGCTGGATAGACATTGAAGATACAGAGATATTAATATTTTAGGAATGAATATTGTACTGATTTTAAACTTTGTGCGCACTCCAAGGGAAACACCCCAATACGCCGTATTGGTCTCGCCCAATACGGCGTATCCAGACTTTTTCAGAGACTATAAATAAAAGACTCAAAAATGAGTTTTCAGGGTGCAAAATCATATTCTTCATACCATACATATAAAAGATGATTTTCTAAAGAAAAGAAGAGTAACCAAAGGTCACTCTTGTAATCATTTAATTTTTGGTATTGTTCGGTAAAACGTTTAGTTTACCTTGGTTATTTGATCACGCTTGTATAATTACAATGGTTATGGGCTAATACCCTAGGTTATTAGCCATCTTAATGAAGATTTAATGTTTGGTTTGTTTTAAAATCGATTTTCTTAAATTATCGTTGAAAGTTTAATTATGTTTATCACATGATACTTATTTACGTGTTTGAGTATGCGACTTATCATTCAACTGGGTCTAGTTACGCCTAACAAGTGAGCTAGATACTGGGATAGCTCTCAATATCGTGTTTTATATTACTAGACCAATAGGATCACAAATAACGCTCTGTCTTTGACTTTAAATTAAGAACTTATTTGGATCGGCAGGTGACCCGTAATGTTTCAACAAGTACGTTCTTGATTAATTGATAAAGTTTGAACAGTGGTCTACCAGTATATAAAATACCGTCAAACAGTAAGTGGGTAAAGTCCCGATGGGCTAGGGTTTATCAAGATCACCATTGCTATAATCCCTAGATAGATTATAATTAAACTAAAAGGATGCTTTATGTGGATACGTTAATTGTGACAGGATTCAACGTGTCTAGGTCTTAGGATGATGTCCCGCCTAAGTCTTAAGAATGATATGCCGCTTCGAGATAAGAAATCATTGCACTAAATAAACAAACCAGCATTTAATCGGATTTAATATGGCTAATACAGTTTTCTATCATTTGGCTTGTACTGCTCTTGTATCTTCTAATTGTTTTCTTGTATGTTTATTGTGTTTAGAATTGATTGTTGTCACCATAAAACCTGTGCCAGTCTCTCAGGCTAAAAACACCTAATCCTATTTGAAAACATATATAGCATAGGCTTAAGAAGTAATTAGAATTAACTTAAGTAGAGTAATTAAAATACTGATAGATTATAAGGTTAACGAACTCGCTCTTAGTGTTCGACACCCTACTTACCATGAAACTCCACCTGATCAGGTACACTGCCCGTTAAAGTGTTGTTTTAGGATAAGTCGGCTAAATACAAATTTAAAACTTGGTAATCAATAAATTGACCCTACACGATAGCACATCAAACCTATGGAAATCTTAGAAAGAGAGTTCAAGAAGCTTAAACGGAGTAGAATTGCCATCATCAAGGTTCGGTGGAATTCGAAATGTGAACATAAATTCACGTGGGAACGTGAAGACCGGATGAGACTTAGATACCCGCAATTGTTTAGTGCTAGTAGTAGCTAAATTTCGGGGTCGAAGTTCTTTTAAGGGGGTAGAATGTAACCCTTGACTATTTGACTTTTGTCAATTTTGTTAGAACTTGTACCGTGTTGACGGTGGTGAATTAATGTGATTGAGGTATTTTAAATACCCGCAATTGTTTAGTGCTAGTAGTAGTTTGAATATTCTAAATTAGTCCTTTGACTATTTGACTTTTGTCAATTTTGCTAGAACTTGTACCGTGTTGACGGTGGTGAATTAATGTGATTGAGGTATTTTGTGTTATATTGTGTATAATAATCCTTTTTAGAGGGTATTATTATGTTGATTATGTTTTGGGTGGTTTGACCCGTGAATAGCGTAAAATGCCGAAATAAGTCGTGTAAATACTCTAAGTTATAGGAAAAGTATTTCTAAAGTGAATAAAAATGCTAAATAACTTCGGGAAATATTTTACAATCGAGGTTTTTGAGTTTTAAGTGAACCCGACATAAAAAGCTACATCCTGAGACCCTCCTAGTATCCCTAACCGATTTCAATCCTTGTAGAAGACAAGGAGGCATTTTTTTAGCAACAATGGTCCAACCTTAGTACTATATACATTTGTCTTAACTTAGTTCACACACATTTCATGTTTGAAAATCAAAACTCTTTCTCTCTTTCTCTCTTGTGTTGCGTCCGACCAAAGCACACATACACACACTTATAATTTTCAATCTTTGATAAAAAACATGAAGATTTGCGGAGTCGTGGGTTGATTCTAGTATTCGGGTTATTGTTTAAACTACGTTTGGGTGGTCGGTTCACATTCGTTCTCGCTTTTCAAAACCCTCTTTGTAAGTTTTCTAAATCTTGATTTAACTTGTACTTTTGTGTGTTAAAGGATGCATAGAAGCTAGTTGTACGGTACGTTTGTTAAAAATCAAAAATGAAAAGTTTGCGAAAGGTTATAAAAGTTCAGTTTGGGGTTCGAACAAAGGAAAAAGAAAATGAGGTTTTGTTAGTTTTATTGTTGTGGTTGTGATGGGTGAAAAACATTTATTTACTATGTAGCTTATTTTGGATATTGGATTATTTGGCTTATTTTTAAGCATTTTCGAGCGTATTAGCTCTCGGCAATTTAAGGGTATACAAGAGTAAGTGTTTTTGGTTATTTACCTCGTATGTCGTGTATTTGTGAACTATTTTGATAGCTTATGGTGATAACCGAATATATTACGTAGCGTATTAGCTTATTTAAAAGCTTATTATAGTTTTTGGGAGCTTATGGGCTCACGGCCCAATAAGCCCAATAAGTCGTGGCTTATTATGGGCTTATCGTGGTCTGGATTATTTTGTTAGCTATTGTTTTAGGCTTATATATTTACTAACGGACTTTGGTATTGGGCCTAAAATCTATATTATGCATATAAATATCTTAATGGATCCTTATTGGGCCTTAAGGCCCAATAAGCGTAAACTAGTCGTAGTATGAGTTTTGGCGAACTTTTGGAAAGCGAAACATACTTATGAATTGATATTGAAAGTTTTTTTTGGGAAATATACTTTGATAAGCGTTGTGAGATATGGTTTTGGTGTTTTGTCGAAAAGTGGTAAATTGTGAAAAATGTTTGAAATTAAGGTTTAAAACCTTGGAAAATGTTGTATAAACGAACGGGTCATGTCGAAATTTCGTAAAAAGTTTATACTTAGAAATTTTACTCAAACAGCGATTTTTGATAAAATAATAATATATTATTATTTTAATAAGTCGGCTAAAGGACGAAAAATATATTTTTTTTTGAAATTTTTCTAAATTGTTTAGTATAATTAAACGCTTTCATTTCTTATAATTTAAACGATGAATTAATGGTAACTAAGAGTACCGAAAGAAATTACCGAGATATATATAAGTATTTATTATCTTATATTACTTATCTATTATCTTAGCAAGGTATAAGTATATATATTATACTAAAGTATGAGTTGGAAGTGTATTATTTTTGAAGATAAGTCATCAACCATCACACCACTGAAAACGTAGGGTGACCGTACAACCCGCATCTGACCTCTATGCATCAAACCCGAAATTGTTTTGGAAATAAATGTCTAAGTGGAACATTAATTGGACTATGTCATTTTCGGACGTTGTTGTATTTGCTTGTATGATATTGAGTTTGCTGCTTGAGGTGAGTACTCGTAGCCCCACTTTTTAAATCTTTTCTGTTAGGGGAAAATGATACTCAAATGTGTTTTGAACTGTTTTTTCTGAACTGTGCGAAATGTGGTTTTGTTTTATGTGCTTATGACTGCTATGTGAATATTATGTGGTATGATTGTTCTTGCATGCATCGAGGTGCATGGCAAGGTGTGACTAGCATGGATTTTCTATGTTTGTCAAGGGTCTGCCCTAAGTAAATGCTCAAACTGGTAGGTTTTAGGTGCATATGACCTCGGGGTTGCGACCCCAAGAGCATTGGTATATGTTGGTTTGATGACTAGCGGGGATGCTAGGTCATGGTACATGATTAGCGGTGATGCTAAGTCATAGGTTTTAAGTGTTTTGCATATATTCACTGTCATATTGCACGATTGTCCCATTGTTTGAAATATTGGCACAGCAACTAGGTTTCTTCAAACCTACTAGCTCACCAACATTATTATTGACGTTTTCGAGTATCATTTTCAGGTGAAGGTAATGATCAGTAAGGTTGTGATGCAGACTAGCAGACTTTAAGAGTATCCTGTATGGATTATGGTTTGAGAGGTCTTGCATTTGGTGTTTGTGTGAACTTAGTACTATGAGGTTTGGTTGAGACTAGTATGGACCCCTGCGTGGGGTTTTGGTTGTAATAATTGGTGACTATTTGAAGTGTTCTTGATTGGGACCTCACTCAAGTCTGTACTTGAGATGAAAGATCATCATGACACTTATTAATGCATTTTAGTTTTCTCTATCTTGTATCTTGTGTTATGATTGATCATTCTTCGTCGCATGCCCGTGTTTCCGCCTATGTCGGGGTGTGACATGTAAAACTTGTAATAATGTGAAATCATTTTGTATCTTCAGTTTTCCTTATGACATTATACTGAAAAACTTGATAGTGTATATTTCATATGTCAAATATAGTTTGTCTGCATGGGTTTTATTTTTTTACATGGGTCATGGATGTTGGTCTACTCCTAGGGTTCCAGATGAGTTGAACTTGGATTAGGCTGTTGGACGAGTTGTCCCAATGTAATCTTGGCTTTAGTCATGAGCTTGATTAGCTCAAAGGTATTCACTATAAGCATGCCTAATTCTAGCTTAACTGAGAGTTCAACAGCGTACAACTTTAAGGAAAAAGCATCACACAAAGCACAGCCGAACAACGTATACGAAGATCTTGCAGCTTTGTGGTACTTTAGTTGCTCAGTTTATTAATACGTGTGTGTAGTTTTCTAAACCTTTTCAAATATGTGACTGTTTGCAATTTTATTAACAATTTTATCAAGATATATCATTTAATGGAACTGCATATACATTGTACTCATGATATATATTAGTGTGGAATTTACGAGCAAAAAGCAGACTTTGGTACGGCAACGAGATTACATTATAAAGTTTTTCGATGTAAGTAATATTTATGTGCATAACTGATAAAGTGTCCCAGACCGTGATGATGAAGGTTAAGGAGTAATTCATTTGTGTGTCATATTGGAAAGTGACAATGTATCTTTCGTTTTCTCATGTTGCACCCTTAAAAAGAATAAGAAACGTAGCCTTTATCCACATTATTACAAAAGAAGCTTCTGTAAGATTCTAAAAGCACAATTAAATTCAAACGACAAATAAACACTTAACGGGAACTAACCGGCTATCGGGAAACAAATCTAGAAAATTAAAACCCTAAAAATGCAAATTAATTGCTAAAGGTCCTAAATTGATTAAAAATAATTATAGATGTAAAAAGAATTATATTTTATTTATTTTATTTTATTTATTATGAATTAAAAACCGATTTAATCTAAAAATATAATTAAAAATACTATCTAATTAGGAAAATTATCTGAAAATTAAGGAAAAATACTCTTTACTATTTTAAGCTAAGAAAAATACAAAAATAGAATTAAGCACTTACGAATAAGCTGTTAAAATATGCAAATAAGCTTGATAAGATAAACTGAACATTAAGAGTTAAAAGGATAAAGGAATGGATGTATAACAGAAAGTCTCAAGGGCGAGTTTGGCAATGGAGGTGTGTGTTAAAGTGTTTGTGTTATGAAGGAGAGGTCACAGGTTCGAAACATGTGACCTTTTTTTTTGACAAAACATTTTTTGTTTTGCAAAATTTATTTTTGAAAAAAGCTTTCAATTAGCTAACTTAACAACTTTAATAAAATCACTTTTTCTAAAAACTACAAATAAGCTAGAAATAAGCTCAAAAAAGGCAGATTTACTTATTAACATTAAATGTCATTTAACTAAAACTACTTTGACTCTTGGACTTAAAAAGCCATTAGAAAGGCAAATAAGCTTATGACAGCTTAAACCCCAGACCTAATAAGCAATAACGATTAAAAACAAGCAAAGTAAATAAGCAGGAAAATCACTAAAGATATTAAGACAGCAGAAAAAGAAAACAGATTCAAAGGACATTTTAATGACTTTTAAGCTAAAAAAGAAAACTAATAAGCACTTAGAGAAAGCTAAAAAGTAAAAACAGCTTAATACCTATACCTAATAAGCTCAAAAGACTAGATTTAAGTAAATCAAATAAGCTGAAAAGCACCCAAAAGGGCATTAAGGCAGTGGACTATAAAAGGGACTTAAAGGACAATGACCAAACATTTAGCTAATATTAAGAACAAATAAGCACTAGGAATTGGGTAAGGACTAAAAGCAGAATTAGTCCTTCACTCAAATAAGCTAAAAATAAGCAAAGAATATCAAGAAAAAAAACTGAAAAGTAAATTGAAAAATGGCAGTTTACTAACTATGTTTTTTGGCTTTTTGGATTTTTGATAAAAAAATGACTATTTTGAAGTAAGAATTTAGGACTCAAAACTGATTTAGACACACTATAAACTTAAAACATATTGATCTTGTACTACTATAAGCTGATTTTAAGTAAAATCAATCAAAGCTAAGCTAGATTGAAGCCTCAAATGTTTGCACAATAGGATTTTTGGCAATATTCAACAATTCTAATTACTTGAAAATGTTTTTGGGCTTAAATGCTTAAAAGACTTTTCCAAAGCAAAATGACCCAAAACAGATTCTCAATGATGCATAATAAACCAGTATTGATCACAAAAACCATGCCTCAAATGCACTTTTTAAGAAATTCAACCAAATAGCAGTTTTGATAACCAAAAGGACAACAGACATGGAATTTTGATAGAATAAACTAGAAAACTTATCTAAACCTACTCTAAGCTTATTAAATCTAACATTTGAACTGATTAAGAGCTTATCAAAACTAGCTTTAGCACTTAAATAATCTAAACACAGTTTTTCACTTGTAAAAGTTGTTATCCCAAACACCCCTTTAAGATCTGAAATTTCAATTTTAAGCCAAAACAGATTTGAATAAGCTTTAAAAGATGTAAACAGATTTAGCACTAACAAAATTAAGGACATATAAGCAATAAAAAGCAAAGAATAAGCAGAGAATAAGCAAATAATAAACTGAGATAAGCATTAACAAAATTTAAGCTAGAAATAAAGTAAAAGAAGTGTACCTTTGTCCTTTGCTTAAACAAGGACTTAAATGCTCAAATAAGCTTATCATACAAGATCTAGCTTATCGAGATAGCTGGTAAGAAAATATAAGCCATCACTTTCTGGCTTACTCATCCATAGAGCTTATTATGATCCTTTTTTGGAAACTTGAGTAAAAATTTGAGCTTATTAAGTTAAGCTTAAAGCAAGCTTAGCTTAATAAGAGATAGCTTAGTAGGTAATGATGCTTATTTGAGCTTAAATTCTAACACATTAAGAACAATTTCTTTTAGTTAAATCAGAAGTAAGAACACAATTATAGATAAAACTGAATTTTATTAATCACTTTAAAGGATTACAAGCTTAAAAGGTGAAATTACATTATTTAAAAACAAAAAGCAGAAAATAGCTAAAAATTTACATAAAAAGCTATTCTACACTACTCCTAAACTACATGCTGCTTCTGTGTGATTTGCCTCACTATTTATAGGAAGGTGATGAAGCTTCTAGCCCTTGAGACGCTCCCATGGTCTCTAATCCTGGCCCTTCAATCAAACCGCCTCAAAATTAAATCCATCTTAGCCATTGATTAGCTTCTAGATCATTGGCTAATGAGGGAGCTTAGTATTGCCAGCGGTGGCATAGGTGGTGTCAGCAAATGTGTCAGACTATTCTTCTAGAAGGATTAGAGCGTGTGGGTGAGGGAGTGAGGATTTACCCTGGGTTAAATGATGGAGGGAAAAGTAGAGAAGATGTACAGTACATATATTTTGACTATACTTTTGACTCGTGTGTTATAACTCAGATATTGTGTTTGACATTTGGCTTGGTTATTCAATGTTGGGCTTTTGACCAAGGGAAATGGGGATTGGGCTTATCATTATTATTTGGGCTGAGAGTTAATAAGAAATGGATTATGGACTCATTTAAAGGACTTAAGGATTAGCTGATAAGATTGTGGGCTGACCCGACCCATTAAGTGGGCCCGGGTTGGTCCGTAGAAGATGGGTATGCCTTCGGCTTTGGTTTTTTCGCGCTCATTCCAATCCTGTGCCTGATTTTATCCATTTTGCTTTATTTTTGTCCTTTTGTGCAATATCCGTTACCTGCAAGACACAATTCACAATACAAACGAATACAATGCATTTTTCTGTGTTTATTGATCATTATTGGTCTTTTTAGCTCGTTTTATTAGATAAAAGTTTGTGTTTTTTAAGCACATACAATATCACTTACTCAAATATTTCCTGTCATCACGCAATGTTATAAAACATACTTAGAAAAAACCAAAATTTCAATCCCCCTAGGACTAATTACCTCAAAAAAGAGATAATGTGTTCATCTAAGGAGATTAAGAAATCACTAGTTTTGAAAAGCACCCCGTTTTACCATTTTTATGCATATTATTATTATTATTCATACATATCATAACTTTAAGGAACAAGAGACACTAAAGGATAAATTCATCATTCTTGATTTTTCACCTGCCCTAAACCAAGCTTAAAAATAAAATCATTATTAAATACATGTTAAGATGCTAACACTACTCATAAATGCTAATTGTGAATGCATAGTTACTTTCTGCTCCCTTATTCCTAAGTCCTCTTAAAGATTTTTATTATATGGTGACAAATAATTAATTCTTATCATCTAAAGTTAACACGGTTCTAGTCCATAATTAGTCTGAAAATCATTTCCTAAAGAGACGATATGGTGAGAATAGGTCCTATCACTAAGGTTCTAATTTTGCTACGATTTAGGGGTTATACTAATTAGATAACCAGAGTCGAAATTTGGCTTTATCATTTTTATTTATTGCAACTTATTAAACTCGGTCCTTTAAACAATGTCAACATCGGTATGCGAGCCGACACAGGGTCTCAGGAGTCTTTTTTTGACCTGGTGATCCTCGACCTTTTAGAAGGCTGCAACATCGGTTGTGAGCCGGCAAGATGCAGCAAACTTTTATGAGTCTCGGATTATTACTATGTGCCTTATTTAGAAGACTGCCACATCGGTTGTGAGCCGGCAAGAGGCAACAAACTTTTATCAGCACATAGTTTTTATTTATTATTATTACCTCCACCCTTTAAACGACTACCACATCAGTTATGAGCCGGAAAGAGGTAGTGGTCTTATTTCGGCTTCGGTTTATTACATAACATTATTATTATTATAGCCAAATTTCAAGTCTTGTGGTCTTTTAACTACTTAGACAACGGTAGCGACGTTCAAGAATCGGTAGCCTATTTCCTTACAACACTAACAAAACCTCGATGTGTATCTTAATTTTACCAGAAGGAATCTCTACGAATTGATTTAAACTAAGAATCGCAAAAACCTAAAGTAACTTTATTTATTCAACAATTATATAACGTTTATTAAGCTAATGGGAGCAAAAAGCCATAATTAACCTCTATGAGCCTTAAAGAGATCCAACTACTCTATGTTTAGCATATAACTTATATAAAACTCTATCATTTCATGTTCTTCGCAAATTTAAAATCTTTAATAAAAAGATCCGTGGATGCTTAGTCTAATAAAACAAGTTTTGCATATTTAAAGTCTATTATGGAAACTTGCAAACTCTTGGCTCTTTTCAAGCTAGAACTCGCGTTTTAAAGCTTCTTGTATAAAAGACTAGCAAAAGCTTAAATTTGTATAAGTTAAGGGGTAAGCTAGAGCGCAACATTATCGATCAAGTCAAAATTTATTCCTTAAAAAGACAAAACATTGTGTCAAAACACTTATTCTATTTTTGAAAAATTTTAATTTTGGCATAAAATCACATATTTTTGGTGGAAAAACAGGGTTATGTAAAGACAAGGCAAATGCAAGTAAGATCAAATCGAAAGATCCCCCCCCCCATACTAGAACTACACATTGTCCTCAATGTGAGACTGTCACCCCCATACTAATTTCAAGGCATAATCCAAATATTAAGGGGTCTCTACGCAAATCTAAAGCAGTTTATTAATTATGCTAATAGATAAACGTTAATCAATAAGATCTAGGATATCAGATTCCCATATATAAGCATGTGAAGGATTGAAGATCGAGTGGACGCTGGACAAAACCACGAGCACGAGAGTCTTCATAATCCGGGCAATCCTGGACACAGAACATAAAACACGAAACACGAGAAAGGAAGAGGCAAGCCTCCTCACATAATAATAACACACTTATTCATTATTATTAATATACTACTATGAAGGATAAGCATGAGTTTCCTCCACGAAGCGCTTGTTTTTGTGATAGTCTCTAGCTTGACTCTCCCCATATCATCGTGATATTAGGGACGAAACAAGTGGAAGAGCAAACTTCTATCGGATATTCATATCCCACTGGATCTGAAGAAAAGTGAAAAGCGGAGATGTCAGGGTCAAAGATGATATCCTCAATCCTGGAGGAGAGAGGAAGAAAATAATCCAACGGATAGTTGAAATAAGGAAGAAAAATTCGGATAACATATGTGAAAGAAAGATAATGGCGATCCTCAAAGGGTAAGCTCACATATGTAGGAGAAAAAATTTTCTCATGAATCCCGGGGTCGAAAATTTTGACCATAATCTTTAAATCATTAATATCACTTAAACTACTCGGGTCACAATCAAGGAACACCTCAGGAGGGGAATTAGGGGTCGTATCATCACTATGCAAACTTTCAAGATAGAGTACATCTCCCTCCGAGTCATAGAAACTGTCCTTAATATTCGTCGGAATATCAATATCAAGAAAAGCATCGATTTCATCAATATCTCCTCCCGGGTCGAAAATCAAATCATCAATCGGATCGTCATACAAAATCTTCTTCCAATCATTCTTTTTAGGTTCCAAATCAAATAAATCGTCATTCTCTTTGAGAGGTGGTTCATCGGCGAACCCCTCGAGAATGGAAACAACACTTATCATAGGAGTAGATGGATCTTGGTGAAGAAGAAACTCAATGTCGTCACCTGGGGCGAAAAACTCATCCTCATTAGAATCAAAAAGAGGTGTGACTAGGAAAGTCGACTCATCAAGGTTGGAATCATAAGAATCCTTGCACTCGATGTCCTCTAACACCTCATCAAAAGAGGATTTACGTCACTAGAGATGTATTCGTCATCGAATTCGAAAAGAAAGTTCGAATAAATTTTCATATTATCTTCCAGAACGTCCTCATTGGATAGTGACTCGTCATCACTAGAGGTAAAATTGTCATTTGAATTGAAAATAGGGTTAGAGAAAGTCACGATTTTTTCCTTATAAACGTTAATGGGAGAGAAATCATCACACGAAGGTAAATCACAAACACTATCACTCTTGAATGTATCCTCAGACTCATTTAGGATTGGAACAAGGTCCTCAACACTAGACTTTATGAATTTGTCCGATTCCTTTTCAGGAATATTGCAAAGTTCCTCATCCCCCATGATGAAAGAGTCCTCGGGCTCCAAAGTCAGTAAAACGGATGTGATTGCAATAGACGGAGGAAGTTTAGGACAATAATATCTCTAAAGGATAGGACCTTTCGCGTAATCATAGGTATCATCGTCATAAATAGCAAAAAGATTTTACGTTGCGATGGATAAGTACTAAGATTACTACCTGCTCTAGACGATGAAGCTCTATCTTTTTATTAATTTCAATACTCATTCATTTGAATTTACCTTTAAGATCATTAATCTATTTCACATTCCCTTCTAAAGAATATCTATTTTCTTTTTACGATAATCTTTATCGCTATCATTATTTAACTTAACATTTCATCTAAATAATGATGCTAGATCCTCCATTTTCTTGGAGACTCATTTCTTGAAGAAGGTAATTAATCGATGCTAGCGCCTGCTTTTGTAGAAGAACTTTCACAAAATGATTGTATCATTTGAAGAAGTTCATTCTGTAACTCATCTATTTTATCCCATCCATTGTGTACATCACTTATCCTTTGCTGATTAAGGTCTTCTTGATGATTTATGGAATACTGCGAGGGTTGGTCAAAACCAGAATAGCTAGAATTATAGATAGGATTAGGCTCAAAGTAGTTTTGATTCATCGGTTGACATTGAAAACTTTCATGAGGACCCCCACAGTTTTCACAGCAAAGATATTGTTGTGGAAAACTCGGTGAATTTTGTGGATAATAATTATCACTATAGGTTTGATTGTAGCTCGGTTCCTGCTCATAGACAAGCGGAAACCGAGGTGGACAATCATAACCAAAGTGAGAATCGTTCCCACATAATTCGCACAAGTATGTCTCGTACTGGGGCTGTGGAGGTTGATCATAAAAGTCGGGTGTATTATCGTAAGGAAAAGGATTAGGGTCATGGACAAACTCGTTTTCGGCTCCTACAATGCTACAACTTGGACAATTTCCACCGTTAAACGGACCTCCACACCACGAGCAACCAAAATGGTTATACGAAGACATGTCGAAGAATTAAACGGATAAGAGGATAGAGAAGAATATTTATAGATTTTTCAAATAGAACATAAGAAATAATAAAAATATTTTTGGTATTTTTTAATATTTATAAAAGAAAAGGAAAAATAAAAATTAAATGGAAAATATTTTTGGTTTTTTATATTTTTAATAAGTACGAAAATAAACTTTTCGAAGAAAGGATCTTCAAAACTCGAATACAAACCAATTCCCACAAAATCGCTTACACCTCTCCCAGGCAACGGCGCCATTTGTTAATCGTCAAGCACGTATCAAACAAATAACCCTCAAATGTATATAATATATATATATATAATAAAATACATATATGTATACGTAAGCAAAGTATCTTACAAATTATTCTTAGGAAAGAATAACAAGTAATCAACACGGGTATCGTTCTCCTCGGTGAGAGGTGAATGGAAATTTACAGGTATGTCGGGAATCGAGCTTGAATGTCATTAAAGATTTGGATTTGGTTTCTAATTCTAAAAACGTAAGGAAAGAAATAATAGACACACTAAATAGAATGGAATGCACAAAATAAATTCAAACGACAAATAAACTCTTAACGGGAAACTTAACGGCTAACGGGAAAACAAAAACATAGAAAATTAAACCCTAAAAATGCAAATTTAATTGCTAAAGATCCTAAATGATTAAAAATAATTTTAGAAAAAAGAATTATATTTTTTTGATTTTTATTTTATTTATAATTAATTAAAAACACTTTTAATCTAAAAATATTATTAAAAATACTAAATACTAACTTTAGAAAAATTAAGGAAAAATACTCTAAACTTTTAAAAGATAAGAAAAATACAAACTGAATAAGCCCTAAGGATATGCTGTTAAATTAAGCAAATAAGCTTGATAAGAAAAACTAGACATTAAAGGTTAAAAGAATAAAGGAATGGATGTATAACAGAAAAGACCTAAGGGCGAGTTGGCAGTGGAGGTGTGTGTTAATGTGTTTGTGTTATGAAGGAGAGGTCATAGGTTCAAAACTCGTGGCCTTTCTTTTTGACAAAACATTTTTTATTTTGCAAAATTTATTTTTGAAAAAAGCTTTCAATAAGCTAACTTAACAACTTTAATAAAATCACTTTTTCTAAAAACTACAAATAAGCTAGAAATAAGCTCAAGAAAAAGGCAGATTTATTTATTAACATTAAATGGCATTTAACTAAAACTACTTGGACTCTTGGACTTAAAAAGCAATTAGAAAGGCAAATAAGCTTATGACAGCTTAAACCCTAGACCTAATAAGCAATAGCGATTAAAAACAAGCAAAGGAAATAAGCAGGAAAAGCACTAAAGATATTAAGACAGCAAAAAAAGAAAATAGATTCAAAGGACATTTTAATGACTTTTAAGCTAAAAAAAAACTAATAAGAACTTAGAGAAAGCTAAAGCGAAACTGCTTAATACATATAAACAAAGGAAAACTCCCCCTAGGGGCGATTCCAGCCGCCACCTCTTTTCTTTTTTGTCAAAAATATTCAATAAAACACCTCTCTATATGTGATTACTTGGTTGTAATGATTCTTGAATCTATTAAATCAGTGTTTTCTTGATATGAATCGTTTTTGTTTGTTTTGTGGATTAAAGGTGGCGGCTGGAATCGCCCCTAGGGGGAGTTTCTTTGTTTATATGTATTAAGCTGTTTTCGCTTTTTAGCTTTCTCTAAGTTCTTATTAGTTTTCTTTTTTAGCTTAAAAGTCATTAAAATGTCCTTTGAATCTATTTTCTTTTTTTGCTGTCTTAATATCTTTAGTGCTTTTCCTGCTTATTTCATCTTTGCTTGTTTTAATCGCTATTGCTTATGAGGTCTAGGGTTTAAGCTGTCATAAGCTTATTTGCCTTTCTAATTGCTTTTTAAGTCCAAGAGTCCAAGTAGTTTTAGTTAAATGCCATTTAATGTTAATAAATAAATCTGCCTTTTTCTTGAGCTTATTTCTAGCTTATTTGTAGTTTTTAGAAAAAGTGATTTTATTAAAGTTGTTAAGTTAGCTTATTGAAAGCTTTTTTCAAATAAATGTTTGCTAAAATAAAAAAAAAGTTTTGTCATAATGAATAGGCTACGAGGTTTTGAACCTATGACCTCTCCTTCAGAAAACAAAACACAATAACACACACTCCTAACTGCCAACTCGCCACTGCTAGGATTTTCTGTAATAATCCATTCCATTATGTCTTTTAACCTTTAATGTCTTAGTTTTTCTTATCAAGTGATTTGCTTAATTTACAGATATCCTTAGGGCTTATTTCCAGTTTGTATTTTTCTTAGCTTTTAAATAGTTAAGAGTATTTTTCCTTAATTTTTCTAAATTAGTTTAGTATTTTTAATAATATTTTTAGATTAAAAGTGTTTTTAATTCATAATAAATTAAATAAAAATCAAAAAAATATAATTCTTTTTTCTAAAATTATTTTTAATCATTTAGGATTTTTAGAAATTAATTTTTGCATTTTTTGGGTTTAATTTTCTATGTTTTGTTGTTCCCGTTAGCAGTTAAGATTCCCCGTTTAAGAGTTTATTTGTCGTTTGAATTTAGTTGTGCTTTCCATTCTAGTTTAGTGTGTCTTTTATTTGCTTTCCCTTACGTTTTTAGAATTAGAAACCAAATCTAAATCTTTAATGACATTCAAGCTCGATTCCCGACATACTTGTAAATTTTCATTCACCTCTCACCGAAGAGAACGATACCCGTGTTGATTACTTGTTATTCTTTACTTAAGATAATTTGTAGATACTTTGCTGTACGTTATACATATATGTATTTTATTATATATATATATATTATATACATTTGAGGGTTATTTGTTTGATACGTGCTTAGACGATTATCAAAATGGCGCC
This sequence comes from Tanacetum coccineum, assembly GCA_026074375.1. Taxonomy (NCBI): domain Eukaryota; kingdom Viridiplantae; phylum Streptophyta; class Magnoliopsida; order Asterales; family Asteraceae; genus Tanacetum; species Tanacetum coccineum. Next base: position 29,308 of record BQNB010014884.1, on the reverse strand, counting down.
GTTGCCTGGGAGAGGTGTAGCGATTTTTGTGGGATTGTTTGTATTCGATTTGAATCCTTTCTTCGGAAAGTTTATTTTTCGTAATTATTAAAATATAAAAACCAAAAGTATTTTTCCATTTAATTTTATATATTCGTTTTTTTTTATAAAATATTAAAAACATACCAAAAATATATTTCTTCTTATTTTTATTACTTCTTATTTTCTTTGAAAAATCTATATATCTTCTTTTAATCCTCCTTATCTGTTTAATTCTTCGACATGTTTTTGTATAACCATTTTGGTTGCTCGTGGTGTGGAGGTCCGTTTAACGGTGGGAATTGTCCAAGTTGTAGCATTGTAGGAGCTGAAAACGAGTTTGTCCATGACCCTAATCCTTTTCCTTACAAAAATACACCCGACTTTTATGATGAACCTCCACAGCCCCAGTACGAGACATACTTGTGCGAATTATGTGGGAATGATTCTCACTTTGGTTATGATTGTCCACCTCGGTTTCCGCTTGTCTATGAGCAGGAACCGAGCTGCAATCAAAACTATAGCGATAACTATTATCCACAAAATTCACCGAGTTTGCCACAACAATATCTTTGCTGTGAAAACTGTGGGGGGCCTCATGAAAGGTTTTAATGTCAAACTGATGAATCAAAAACTACTTGAGCCTAATCCTATCTTTAAGTCTAGCTATTCGGTTTTGACCAACCCTCGCAGATTCATAAAATCATCGAGAATGATCCTTAATCAGCAAAGGATAAGTGATGTACACAATGGATGGGATAAAATAGATGAGTTACAGAATAAACTTCTTCAAATGATACAATCATTTTGTGAAAAGTTTCTTCAACAAAAGCAGGCGGCTAGCATCGATCAATCACCTCTTCAAGAAATGAGTCTCCAGGAAATGAGGGATCTTAAGCAACATTATTTAGATGAAATGTTAAGTTTAAATAATGACTTAGCGATTAAAGATTATCGTAATAAGAAAATAGATATTCGTTTTAGAAGGGAATGTGAAGATATGATTAATGAGCTTAAAGGTAAATTCAATGGAATGAGTATTGAGATTAATAAAAAGATAGAGCTTCAGCGTCTAGAGCAGGTAGCTAATCTTAGTACTTATCCTTCGCAACGTTTCAAATCTTTTTGCTATTATGACGATGATGACTATGATTACGAGGAAAGGTCTATTCCTTTGAGAGATATTATTTCTAAACTTCCTCCGTCTATTGCAATCACATCCGTTTTACTGACTTTGGAGCCCGAGGACTCTTTCATCATGGGGGATGAGGAACTTTGCAATATTCCTGAAAAGGAATCGGACAAATTCATAAAGTCTAGTGTTGAGGACCTTGTTCCAATCCTAAATGAGTCTGAGGATACATTCAAGAGTGATAGTGTTTGTGATTTACCTTCGTGTGATGATTTCTCTCCCATTAACGTTTATAAGGAAAAAATCGTGACTTTCTCTAACCCTATTTTCAATTCAAATGACAATTTTACCTCTAGTGATGAGGTCACTATCAATGAGGACGTTCTGGAAGATATTATGAAACTTTATTCGAACTTTCTTTTCGGATTTCGATGACGACTATCTCTCTTTGTGACGTAAAATCCTCTTTTGATGAAGTGTCTAGAGGACATCGAGTGAAGGATTCTATGTTTTCCACCTTGATGAGTCGACTTTCCTAGTCTCACCTCTTTTTGTTTCTAATGAGGATGAGTTTTCGCCCATGGTGACGAAATTGAGTTTCTTCTTCACCAAGACTCCATCTAACTACTATGATAGTGTTTGTTTACATTCTCGAGGGGTTCGCCTTATGAACCACCTTATCAAAGAGAATGACGATTTATTTGATTGGAACCTTAAAAAGAATGATTGGGAAGAAGTTTTGTTCTGACGATCGATGATGATTTGATTTTCGGATCCGGGAGGAGATATGTGAAAAGTTAGATGATGCTTTATGGGCCTTCCGTACCGATTTTAAAACACCCATCGGGTGCACTCCTTATAAGCTAGTGTACGGAAAGGCTTGTCATCTTCCTATCGAACTTGAACACAAGGCCTATTGGGCCTTGAAACATTGTAATTTTTACCTCAAGACCGCGGGTGATCACCGGAAAGTTCAAATGAATGAATTAAATGAACTTCGGGATCAAGCCTACGAGAACTCTTTAATCTACAAAGAAAAAATGAAGAAGATTCATGACTCCAAGATTAAGAACCGCGTTTTCAACGTTGGTGATTGAGTTCTTCTCTTCAATTCTCGATTAAAGATTTTCTTGGGCAAGCTCAAAACCCGTTGGACCGGTACGTTCACCGTTACTCAAGTTTTTCCTTATGGTACCGTCGAGTTATCTCAAACCGACGAACCAAATTTCAAGGTGAACGATCATAGACTCAAACACTACTTTGGAGGGGACATACCACCGATGGTTGTCCCTGATCTCCAAACTTTCCCCATGGACCACTAAATTCGGGGTCGAGTCAGGCTCGTGACTCGGTTAACAAAAATAAGCGCTTTTCGAGAGGCAACCCATGTTTTCTATCTTCTTTCTTTTTTCTAATAAGTGTGACATGAGGAGGCTCGCCTCTTTCTATCTTCTTTCCATTTTCTATCTTCTTTCGTGTTTTGTGTTTTATGTCTAGGATTGCCCGGATTATGAAGACTCTCGTGCTCGTGGTTTTGTCCATCGTTCACTCGATCTTTAATCCTTAGCATGCTTATATATGAGAATCTGATATCCTAGATCTTATTGACTAACGTTTATCTATTAGCATAATTAATAAACGGCTTTAGATTTGCTTAGTGACCTCATAATATTTGGATTATACTTTGAAATTAGTATGGGGGTGACAGTCTAACATTGAGGATAATGTGTAGTTCTAGTATGGGGGGGGGGATCTTTCGATTTGATCTTACTTGCATTTGTCTTGTCTTCATGTAACCCCGTTTTACCACCAAAAATAAAAAAATATGTGATTTTATGCCAACATAAAAAAAATTAGAATAAGTGTTTTGACACGTAGTTTTGTCTTTTTAAGAATAAATTTTGACTTGATCGAGCATGTTGCGCCCTAGCTTGCCTCTTAACTTATATAAATTTAAGCCTTTTCTAGTCTTTTATACAAGAAGCTTTAAAACGCGAATTCTAACTTGTAAAAGCCAAGAGTTTGCAAGTTTCCATGATAGACTTTAAATATGCAAAACTTGTTTTATTAGATTAAGCATTCGCGGAATCCATTTTTAAAAAAGATTTTTAAATTTACGAAGAACAAAAAATGATGAGGTTTTTATATAAGTTAAGATGCTAAACAAGGAGTAGTTGAAGCTCTCATTAGAGCTCATAGAGGTTAATTTTGTCTAATTGCTCCCAACCATCTTAATAAAGATGTTAGATAATTGTTGAATAAATACAGTTACTTTGTTTTTTATGATTCTGAGTATAAAAATCACTTCGTAGAAGATTCCTTCTGGTGAAAGATAAGAACACATCGAGGTTTTGTCAGTGTTGTTTGAAATAGCTACCCAGACTCCAGACGCTCCACTGTGTGTCTAGGTTAGTTAAAAGACCAAAGAACTTGAAATGTTGGGGCTAATAATAACTGAATTAATGTAATAAACCGAAGCCGAATTTGACTCTTCTGTATCATGGGCCCGGTCGCATTTACCGATGTGATAGTCGTTTAAAGAGGTTTGAGGGTAATAATAAGTAATAAATAATGAATAAAAACTGTGGCTGATGAAAGGTTTACTGTCTTTGTGGTCGTCTCGCTGCCGATGTTGCAGTCTTCAAAAAGAATGCCCATATGAAGAAATAATAAATCCGAGGACTGATAAAAAGTTTGTGCAACTGTCTTTCGCAGCCGATGTTGCAGCCTTTCTCAAAGGTTGAGGAATTCAAGCGGTTTACATAAGACCTACTGGCTGCTGTGTCTGAGATAGGACAGCCCGATGTGTTCAGTTGTTTAAAGTACCAGAGGTATAATAATTTTGCTATAATAATAAGAATAGAAGCCAAATTTCGGACTCCGGTATCTTAAATAAAGCCTCTGCACTGGACTCGTAGTTGAATTGTTTTCATGATGAAATAAAGAAGGATAACCCCTAAAAATCATTGACACATTAGAGAACCTTAATGTGGACCTTATTCTTACCATATCGTCTCTTTAGGAAAGGATTTCAAACTAATTATGGTCTAAACCTGGTTTACTTTACGTGAATAAGGCATTGATTTATTTGTCACCAATAATAAGAATAAAATCCTTAGAGGACTTAGGAATAAGGGAGCGGAAAGTAGCTATGCATACACAATTAGCATTTATGAGTAGTGTTAGCATCTTAACTTGTATTTAACAATGATTTCGTTATTAAGCTTAGTTTGGGGCGGGTGAAAAATCAAGGACGATTAATCTATCCTTTTAGTTCCGTGATCCTTAAAGTTATGACATGTATGAATGATAATAATAAATGCATAAAAATGGTAAAACGGGGGCTTTCAAAACTACGTGATTTTCTAATCCCCATAGACGAACACTTAGAGCTCCTTTTCCGAGGTAAATAAGTCCAAGGGGGTTGAAATTTTTGGTTTTTTAAGTTTGTGTTTATGACATTGCGTGAGGGCACGACAATAGCTTAGTATGGGGGATTTATTATATGTGTTTAATCACATATCATTTTCCTTATTAAAATGAGCGTAAAATGACCAAAATACATGAAAAACACATTATATTTGCTTGTATTGTGTATTTTATTGTGTAGGTAACTGATATGTCAAAAATGGACAAAAACAAGCCAAAACAGACAAAACCGAGCACGAGATTGGAAGAGTGCAAGAAATTAAAGCCGAAGGTGTATACATCTTTAAATGGGCCAACCCGTACCCATTTAATGGGCTGGGTCAGCCCATTAAGATTTACACTATACAAAACCCTTAGCCTAAATCATAAGCCTAACATAAAATAACAAAGTCCAAATCCATTTACCATTAACCCATTTCCTGGCCTAAAGATTAAATCCAAGTCAAAGCCCAATACCCCAAGCCCTGGTCAAAGTCAATAGATATAAACGTGGGTCAATGTTACTGTGCCTCTTTCTCCTTTCCCCCGCTTTTTTACCCTGCAATGATCCACACAGGGTAAATCTTATTCACCCACACACTCACACTCCCTTTGCTTCTAGAAGCCTTTGCTGACACTTTTGACACTTTCATTAAGCCATGCTGGCAATCCCATACTCCCTCATTGGCTGTTGTAATGTGGAGGTGATCCAAGGGCTATGATGAAGGATTTTGAGGCGGTTACGAATCAAGGGCTAGGATTGGATGTGTTGGGAAATACAAGTCAAAAGGTCAAAGTACTGCTAAATGAAAGATCAAAGTACTGCTAGTCAAAGATCGAAGTACTGCCTTGGATATAGGAACTATAAAGTTTAAACGGTTGTTTTAGCATTTATCTTGTAACAGTTATTAGTGATAAGTATCATTTAGTGGTTTATTATAGTACAAACTGTACATCTACTAGAGGTTATCTTATGTATAAAAAGAGGAACTCTAGGAAGATATAGGAAAAAATATATGAACAAACTAGAAAAACACGAAGTTAAGAATTCTTAGTATTGTATTAGGGATCTGCAAGTTAGGTCAGATTCAAAAGGTATTATAAAGAATCGTTTGAAAACTATTGTGTGTTTCTATCTTAAAGTACTGCCACATAGAATTCCGCATAGTTGACAGTATATCAGTGTTTCAATAAGGACTTAACGATCCTCACAAGTGGAATCATAGCAAGTAGAAGATACTACCAGACTAGAATAACTTTTAAATCATCGAGAATATTTACTAAACTCATAAAATATGTCTGAAAAAGAACCTATCCCTCGCCACTACTCGTCGTTACTAATGCACTCCAAATGCGAGAATTCCTATAATCAAGAAGGAGAATATGTACCTATAGTGGTCCATGAAATGCGAACAGTACATTGCTATCAACAGATCACATACTAATGGGACAAAATCACTAATGGAAACCAAACTACCAACAGATCCTGCAATCTCCCTCATGTCTGCTCCAAAACTTCACATTGCTGCATAGACGCAAGAAGAAAACAATGAAAAGCCCGTAATAATGATTGCTTTTCTTTCTGCCATACTGATAGACCACTTCCCTCAGTTTTCATGATGCTGTAGAGTGCAGAGATCTCTATGTAAAAGCATATAAAATGCAAGATTGGAGGAAACTAAGCAACAAAAGAAGATGCAAAAGAATCTTTGAAACAACAATTTGAGACTTTAACTATTAGGATCTAGTGGAACGAGCTCAGATTCGAGCATATGAAAGGTTTCACATATACCAGTTAGCATGTCTTGAACTACATGATGCTACGGTGTCCCTTTGAAGATCAAATTTTGAAGTTTCTAATAAAGAAGCCCTTCCATCTGTGTGGCATTTAATTTGCTACTATGATCTCGGGGACATAAACCTGGATTAAGACGAGTTAACTTGATGATCACTAGCAACAACATAACGGTGTATGAGCTATGAATTGAAATGGTGTCCTCAAATCAAAAGACAAAACATTGCTTTTCTGTCCACATAATTCAATGGGCCAGCACTTTGAACAAGTAACAGGCTAAAACCAGCACATAACCCAAAAGGATATACTACAAGCTGCCTCAAACAAGTTTCCCACTGCTCTAACTAAGCTTCTCACTCATATAAATCATATGTTCATCTTTCTCACAACATCCATGTCCTACAACTCATTGATGATGAAAGACTCGCTGCAGAATTGTATGAAGAAGCTAATGAATAAATTGACATTAGGAGGCATTTGGCTATGATATACTGCAAGGATAAGGATAGTTTATGAGGAAGACAGGAAGACCAAATGATCTCCAAGCCAAAGAAATGGGATCCACTTTTGGGACAAATCAAAATTGAATTTTTAATTGTCCAAAAGTATGGGTCATGTTTTGCTAGAGATGTCGGTTTGCTAAGTATCAAGAAAACAGAGCAAATGGTCGTCATGAAAAGAAGACTGTGGCTTAATGAAGATTCAAACTCAAAGAGCCATTGGTGGACAACCATACCACAAATGAAGATATTGATTGGACCAAGGAATTTTGATGCTGTAACCATGACATATTCAACGATGGCACTAGACTAATATGAAGCAAAGATTATTGGGAGCAATGGAGTTTGAATGCAGAACATTTGCATTTTGTGTACAAGATGACTTGGAGGATTTGACTTAGCAAACACAGCTTGATGATGCAACCCCCAGTAACTCTACTCTCTAGCTTTAAAATGGCTACAAACGCAGAGGTACATCCTGTTTCCAAATGGTAAGTAAATCTTATAAAAAGTTCTTGACAGTATCAAACATGAAGAGATAATTGTCAAGAGCTAGGAACTGGAAATTCTAGGATATGCAAATGAGCTTAGAGTCATATAGTCATGCTATAAAAACACATGAAAAAGATGATATGCAAGGGGATTATAAGTTATGAACAAATGGAATATGACTTAAAGATAAGAGAATGTTGAAACTCAGAAAGAAAAACCACAAGGAATTAATCAAGTCTTGAAAGCACGAGATGTTTCAAAGTAAAACTTGAAAAATGGTAAATGCATTAGTACTACAAAACGAAGTTCCTCAAACAAACAAAGCGATATGTGTCTGATAAGTCTTGTAAGATTTTGGAATTGATTCTTAGTAATAGTAATGGAGAATTGACCATTTCATCTGACTGATGAAAACATTGACTTGATTCATATACTATGAAAACTTCAAAGATGTAAAAGCCTACAAAGCAGTCCCTCCACCTACAGGTAGCAATTATTCCACCTATTGCCAATGTCTCCTTTACAGGGATAGATGACCTAGCATATAGGAATTAAAGTTGTTAAACAGAGAAAACAAACACAAGTCAAATCAGCAATTGATAGAAAGCATAAATTCATAATTGAAGATTTGTGTTGATATAGTGATGAAGTAGACTGATGTTGTCATGATAGCTCAAAAGTGAAACAAATATTTTAACACAAAGCATAGTGGAGAGAATCGTTTCAAAACAGTCACCAAACAGTCAAAACATTGTTGGTCAAGAATCAGGACAAAGGGACTTGGAACAAAGGGGGTAAATATGATTTGTATGTTTACACCCCTAACCATCTATTAAGGACGTAAAAAAAAAGATCTAATCGAAAGCAACTTTCAAACACACCCAAACTCATAAATCTAAGGGAACACAGGGTTCAAGGGAAACAAGACCAGTTTGGAATAACATCCAAAGAGTGAACCATAGGTAATATCGCAAGAAAAACTCTAGGTACCATCACCAAAGGAAATCCTATTATTCCATCAGCAGTACATACAAGGGATGGGTTGATAATACTGCTATACCAAAAAATGACACAAACGAGTACCTTCAATAAAGTACTGCAAATGTGACTTATCAAGGTACTGCTAGATCCCTATAGTACCACAGGCAGTACTTTCACGAAGTACGTGATGGAAGTGATTATCCAAGGTGGGATAATAGAAGGACCTAGAAATCTCAAATTACACACCATCATCGGATATCTTCTACCACAAGGACTCCTCATAGACCACAAGAGACCCAGCCTCAAGAAAATTGTTTAAATCGATCTGGGAAAAGAAAGGAAGTACTGTTGATCCCAAGCAGTACCTCCACAAACTGTCAAGACCAAGAGTGCAATGATAAGTCCCAAAACAAACATGGAAACCAAAATGTGAACTATCTAGATCTCGTTAATAGGGGTAATGGATCTTACACACTCAAGCAATTATGATATTAACTCCCATTAGTGGGTATCCAAGTCAGTTATGACTTGGACCCCTAAAAGAGTCTAATTCTTAAACATTGTTGTACAGTGCAATCCATGAAAGAGGAGCTCAAGACTATGCTTATCATTGACAGTGGATGCTATCTGGAAGTATGAGAATGAGACAATGACAAGTTGTCTGATTTTAAAGAATTCAAAGGTGGTTATAGTGCCTTTGGTAAATGCTCTAAAGGTGGAAGAATCTCAGAAAAGAACCATTAAACATCATGCTTAGAACATTTAGAAAGTTAGCTAATGTGTTAAGAGCTCAAGTTTTAATCTTTTATCTGTTTCTCAATCTGTGATAAAAAATGCAAATGTTCTATTCACAGATTAAAGCGAATTCTTTATCCTATCTACCCCAAAGTTCAAGTCAGTTGATGAGATCCTGGTAATTCTTAGAGCTACACTAGAAATAGATGATGTTCCTACCCAGCTTGGATCTAAAGATATATCCCCTCTGGGGAATCACTTGTTTGGTTGCAAAGGCAGACAGAGGATGAAAGCATCTATGGCCACAGAAGACTGGGGCAGTGTCAACTTTCAAAATATCAACACGTTAGGTTAAAGCAATCTGTTAGGGTTTACCTTCAAAAGACATTCAAGCTTGATCACTCTTGTGTGGCAGGTTAGAAAGGGTAAACAGCACAGGGCAACTTGCAAAGAAGATTTGAGGAAAGAACTGTCAGAGACCGCGTTAATTGCTACATATGGATTTATTTGGACCTGTTTCAGTGAGAGTGTAAAAATTAAGAAAACTGCTTGGTGGTCACTGATGATAGCAGCAAATTTCATGGTTGGTGTTTTATCTATGGCCTAAATGAGAGACATATGAAGTGCTTCCTGGAATTGATTGTGGGTTTCGGAAAACAGGCTAAGACATAAATTGAAACCAGTCATGTAGTGATCATGGAACAGAGTTCAAGAATCACCTTATGAATGATTTTTGTGCCAGAAAGGAATCAAGAGAGGAAAAATAGCAATGCCAGGAACTCCACATCAAAAATTGGAGTTGCAGAAAGAAAGAATATGACACTTATTGAAGCTGCTAGAACTATGTTAGCGACTCTCTATTACCTAATTCAATTATTGGGCTGAAGGCATTGCAATACTGAGTTCCTGTTATGTGCTTCAAGAGGTGTTGGTGACTAAACCACAAATGAAGACTCCCTATGAAATATGAATGGAAGATCTCCCAACATCAGTTTCATGAGACCTTATGTGATGCTCCTGACTATCCTTAAAACTCTGGATCATTTAGAGTAATTTTGATGGGCAAGTCAAAGATATGATAGTTGTTGGGATACCTCTACTAACTAGCAAAGGGTTTAGAGTCTATAACAGGGTCACAAAAATAAAGTGTCAAGATTGTCTTCACGTAAACTTTCTGAGAATCAGGATAATCTCAAAGGGAAAAGTCCCTGATATGGATGTTGATCTTGACCTTCAACTCCATCCATGAATTACAAATCACTTTAAGGAAAGAAACTATGCTGACTCAAATGAACAAGGAATATCTTGTGATGATGTTGAAGATATTGGAGTGCCCCATCAATTCAATTTATTCAATACAGCTTCAGCCTATAGCCTCCATAGAGACGTACTGCTGCGCACAAATAAGTTAATATTAACCTCTGAAGATCAAGCATTACATGATTACCTTGTAGTTTGATGGCATCAAGAATCTCCCCTTGCCAAAAGCACATATTGATGATCAACGGATTGCTTTTGAAGAGGAAAAGAGATAATATCTATTGCAAAGGGAAAAAGAACTTGTTGACATTATTACTATTCACTCTAATTACTGCTAATTACACCTCCCTCAAAGTTCTGGGCAAAACACCTACAGATTCTAGATGAGATACTCCAAGCAGATGGTGTTTCTCCTACAAACTCCTTTTGATGCTGAGGAAGGCGGAGTAGCTACTATAACAACTTGGATCCTACCATTGATGTTCCCCTCTATCCCACACGTTAGAATCCAAAAAATTCATTCCTCAAGATTCAATTATTGGCAAAAGTACTGGCTGGGGTCATAACAAAAGAAAGCCTACAAGACAAGTACTTAAAATCAACATCAAGCATTGCTGTCCCTTTCATATACAAGCAAAATAAGAACTAACCCACAAAGATCAGCGAAACATGCTTGTTTGCTGTTTCTTTCTCTCAAGAGGAACCCAAGAAAGTCTCTCTAAGCCCTTCGCATATGAAAAGTTTGGGTTGGAAGCGATGCAAGAAGAACTCTTCAATTCAAGCTACAAGAGTATGGTTGTTTTATGTGAGCTAGCCATAAGGCAAAAGGAGATGGGAACAAATGGTTTTTAGAAACAAGAGAGATAACGGTGTACTTATTAAACAAGACAAAGCACGCTAGATGGCACAAGGGTTACAGACAATAAGAAGGTGTGTGGATTAAGATGAAGTGTTCGACGACAGTTGCCAAATTGAATCAATAATACTCTGATTTTTTTGGCATTTGCAACTTCATGGGCGTCATTTTATTTGTCCTATCAATGATTCAAGAGTTTCATTCCTATATGGCAACATCACAGAAGGAAGTGTATTGTCAAACATGCCTCCAGGTTTTGTAAGATCCTGCTCACCTAACAGTTTGACAGAAGTGTACAAGCACTTATATGGCCCGTTCATCAAGCCGCACGATCATGGTATGAACGACTTTCCACTTTCCTTTTGAAGCATGGATATAGTATAGTGGCTATAGATAAAACTCTGTTTTATTAAGAAGATAGAAAGAGATAATCATGTTGGTGTCAGGTATATGTTGATATAATCATCTTTGGGTCTACCAATCTTCTATGGAGAAAGGATTTTGAAGATCTTAAGCAAAAGGAATTCAGAATAGTTCCATGTTTGAACTCACTTTCTTTCTAGTAGGCTTCAAGGTCACGCAATCTAATGGAGTTATATGTTCTAAGATCAAACAATATGTTGAAAGTACCATTCTCAACCAGTGAGACTTTAGAACATTAATCCAGCATCTACTGCCCATTGAAGCTCATAAATCTCTAGGAAAGATGAAGAAGGTGATTGATGTTGATGTACATCTTTACATGTCAAGATTAGGTGTCTCATGTACATAACTGCTTCAAAGACCAGAACAAAATGTTTGCATGTTTGTCTGTGTCAAGATTTCAAGTCACTCCAAAAGGTTTCTCATCTATCATGCTGTCAAAAGGATCTTTAGGTATCTCAAACGATCAACCTAATTTGGTATATTGTATCCAAAAAACTCTCCATTTCATTTGGAATCTTATTCGTATAGTGACTATGCTTTGGGACACCCATGACAAAGATCAAACTTCAGGAGGATGTCAATAACTTGGTCAGAAGACTATTTAGAAGACTAGTTTCTTGGCAATGCAAGAAACAAACAATTGTGGCTATCTCCTCTACAGAAGCAGAATATGTAGCAGCTGCAAGTTGTTGTGCTCAGGTTCTTTGGATGCAAAATCAACTACTTGATTATGGATTTAACTTCATGAACACTGAAATCCATATAGACAATGAGAGCACCATTTGCATTGTGAAGAATCCTGTTTTTCACTCAAAGACCAAGCATATTCAGATTCGACATCACTTCATTCGAGATTGTTATGAGCAAAGGCTCATTAATGTGGTCAAGGTTCATACTGATGACAATGTAGCAGATTTACTCACCAAAGGCTTTGACTTGGCAAGATTTAACTTTTTGGTGGTAACAATTGGGATGATGAACCCATAGCTATCTTTGAGGGGAGGATCACATATAAAGTACTGGTGATCAAGTAAAGTACTGGTTTGGTTAGATTGGATTTTTGGAAGCACTCTAGCTACATTTGAGGGGAGGATATGAATGATTTTTCAGAGGTTTGATGATTTGAAGAGATAGTTTGCAAGGTTGAAGGGTTGTCGTTGCACATATTTGAGTTGGACATCTTTTTAAGTTGAAAGTACTGCTTAGCCAACTCAAAGTACTGCTTGTCTTAGAAAGTACTGCTTAGACAACAAAGTACTGTTCTAACGTTCGGTCAACGGTCAAACGTACGTTTTTGCGCTAAAAACGTATTTACAACGGTAACTTCATAGTTATCCAACGCAACCTATAAATACTCAACTGAATTGCATTTTTCTCTCACTTTATCTCTTTTCATTCATAAATTTTTAAAATTACAACCTCCGACGCACATTAATTTCTCTTCAAATGGCAAATATTCGCACTTGTAACAAACACAACATGATTGCGTGTGTGGAAAAGACGGCGCAGAATGCTGATTTTTATCAAATCATCGACTTTCTCACTGGATGCTCAATTAACTACTCGTTGTTAGTTGATCCTGATCTAATCGGTCCATGGCTTCAACAATTTTGGGCTACCGCTTCTCTCAAAGTAATCAATGACGTACCTCACATTCGCGCCAAGGTAGCTGGCAAAAAGATTTTGATTTCTGAAGCAACCATTCGAGCTGACCTACTCTTTGATGATGCAAATGGAGTTGATTGCTTTCCTAAGCAAGTTATTTGGGACTTGCTCAGAGATATTGGCTACGAGGGTAATTTAGCACAACTTACTTTCTCTAAACCTTTATTTAGCCCTCAGTGGAAGTATTTGGTACATGTCTTACTCCACTGTCTTAGTCCTAAGAGCACTTCATGGGAACAATTTGGGACAAACATTGCATCTGCTCTTGTAGGTCTAGCCACAAATCAAAAGTTTAATTTCTCCTTGATGATTCTGAATGGGATGCTAGGGCATATTTCCAATGGTATACCTTTTCTGATGTATCCTAGGTTCGTTCAATTGTTTTTGAACAAGCAGTTAGAGGGAGTAGACAGACCTCAGGACTTTATACCATCAGTTTCACTTCCTTCTAAGGTTTTTACGTTTATGAGGAAGCATAGTCCTAAGTTCTCGTGTAGGATTACACCCTTGACTCCATCTATGTTAGAGGTAGTAACAGCTTTGGCAGCAGAGGAGGAACATAGTACTAGTCCTCATTCTAAGGCTGCAAGTTCTGCAAGGGATGCTCAAGGTTCTGTTGAAGTACAAGGTACTGCTTCCTTCCATGGTACTGCTGAACCCCAAGATACTAATGAAGTTCAAGGTACTGACAACTTACAAGGTACTGCTGCATCTCAAGGTACTGCTGCTATTCCTAAATCTCCCAATGATTATACTCCCACAGATGCGTCTCAAACATCTGGAAGAGATGAGGGACTTTTAGATATATATCCTTTGAACATGGAAGTTAAGAGACTCAAGAGGCAAACCCTTTCTCAAGCTAAACAGATAATCAAGCTCAAGTCTAAACTCAAGAAACTGTCCAAATTCGTACAGCCAGTGGTCAAACATCACGTTTTTTGGGGTAGAGAATCAAAACCTGAAGAAGCAAAAGAGACGAAGAAAGAAGCATAAGAAGAAAGTGTCTTCAGTCAAATTGGGGAGGAATAAGGATGAAGGAACTTTGTCTGAAGAGCACAATGTTCAAGAAGAAGATACAGCACATCCTTTCTTTGATGATATTGCTGATCAAGATGCTGCTGTTACTCCTGATTTGGAAAGAAAAAGTGATGAGACTGAAGAAGTTAATATTGAGGAGAAAGAAGCTTCTAATGTAAGGAGTGGAGACACAGAAGAATTGGATTTGGAGACAACTCAAAGTACTGCTAGAACAAAGGTATATTACTCAAGACCTAATCTTTTGAAGGAGATGAAGCAGGTCCGTCAAGCCCACCCCGGTCCATTCAAGTTATGGACTCTGAAGAACAACGTAATGCTGCTGAAGTTCTTGTTTCTATTTCCAGACCAAGAGGTTTGAGCATTCCTGGTCCCATACAAACTCAACCTCAACAGCCAACTCAAGGTACTGATCCTAAAGATAAGGGCAAAGGGATACTGGTTGAAGAACCTAAAAAGAAGAAATTAACTCTTCAACAAATCAGAGCCTTGGAAACTACAAATGATGAGGAGGTTGCTAGAAAAATTCAAGCTGAATGGGATGCAGAAGAAGAAAGAAAGAGGTTTGAAGAATTGAAGAAAACAAAGCCAAAGACTACTTTGAAGAAACCTACTTCTCTTGCTCAAGAAAGGAATCAAATGATGAGTTTCTTAAAAGGTATGGATAAAAAATTTGCAAAAACTTAAGTATCCACTGATGGAAGGAAGTGTATGACAAATTCAAGCATCTATTAAAGAGTCCTTCAAAGACTTTATTCCAATGGATTCAGAGAAAGAAAAGGGAGTGTTGAAGGAATGAGATGCCAAAAAAGACTCTTAAGGAAAGGAAAGCTACAATATCTGGGAAGAACAGCATCAAAGAAGCCTAAGTTAAGAACAGAAACAATTGATGAGCTCAGAAATTACCTTAGGGTTGTAGACTTTGAAAAGAGTGTACACGATAAAGAGTCACTAGAAGGAATCTCCATGATTACAGAGCTCCAAGTTATTGATTCACCTGATGGAGAGTATCTTATCATTCACAGAGAGAATAATCATTTTAGGGCTTTTGATACTTTGTGGGAGATACTGCATGTCTTAGATAGACAGGATTTATATCACCTATATCGAGTTGTTGATGACTATTATGAGCACATTCCTCCAACCGGATTAGGTTTGATGCTTCTGGGTGATCTAACCATTATTTGGGAGACGGCTGAATCAAGTGATGATGACTATGGAATGATCAGGAAGAAATGGGGAAATCATAAGATGGAGGTTTCATGAATCTTCAGGAGTGCATACGCTAGAGATAGAAGATGGCACTATGATTCACATGCTGGCTGAAAGAAGATATCCTCTATCAAGAGAGTTGATGATAAGGATGCTGGAACATGGAATGGAAGTTGAAGACGAAAGTGAGACAGCCATTGCTTTGATACATCTGTTCATTTTGTGGACAACTGCAAATGGTGACAATTCTTAAACAACTGGTATGATTTATCAAAATTTTCTTTATATATATATCTTACCTTTGATAAACAGTCTTAACTGTGAACAAAGCAGTACTTTGTTTAAATACCGCAGTGGTAAAAAAAACAGTACCTTGAAGAAGGTACTGCCTAGTTTTACAATTTGTTTTTGAATGTTGTTACGATTTGAGTGTGCAAAAAGATTTAAGGCACAGATATTTGAATATCAAACTGTTTTAAGGGATTGAGTGTTGGTTAACCACCACACAACAAATGGTATTCAATTCACCATGTCTTACAAACATAAGAATTGACTAGTCCAAATCAAACAGTTTTGGTAAAGACATCTCAAATCTGTTGATGGTTGACCATCTTACGCAAAAATTGTATGAGTGATCAATACACCATGGTATTAAACACCTGAATTATTGCTACACACAAGCAAACGGCTTTTTTCTGGTAAAGAGAAGTCAAATCCGTTGATAGCTTTAAATAGTTTGGCTTCAAAACTATATGTCCTCGGTCCCTCAACTCACCAATTGTTTATTACTGAAGAGGTGACGAGTCCTGAGGCAAACGGCTACACAGGTAAAGACTAAACGAAAACCGTTAATGGTTTTAAAATGACTTACCAGGAGGAGGCGGGCGGGGGGGGGAGGGGGGGGGGCGAAAGGGGGCGTGTGACTGGGTATGCGTTCAACACTCTAAGATTCATGTGATACTGTAGTGTTTAGAAGTGTATCATGTCTACCATGGATTATTACCTTTTCTAAGGTACCCAAAGAACTGACTAGCCCAAGAGTAAATGGCTACTTGGTAAAGGCTCATAAAAACCATTTGCGTTGCTGCGAAGACATGTTGCTGAGAAGAACAATCTGTTTGATGCAAAGACAAAGATTTTTGAAGAAATGTTTATGTTCAAGATAAGAGGTTTTATTTCAAGATACTCAAACAGATTGTGTACAAAGATAGCTGCACAAAGATGAAACAAAAAAAGTTGAAGGCACGTACTAGCTTAAATGACAAGAACAGACGATGCTGACAAGAGAAGACCAACTATCAAGAAACTTGAAGTCAAGCTAGTAAAATCAAGTATAGTGGAGGATTGTTGGGAAAAACAAGTCAATTGGTCAATTGGTCAACATAAGACTGCTAAGTCAAAAAGTCAAAGTAGGGGAGGGTTGAGTTAGGGGGTGGGTGGGGCTGCTAAGTAGAAGTCCAAGGTACTGCCAGTCAAAGATCGAAGTACCCTAGCTAGCCGTGGGATAAAGGAATCTTAAAGGATTATCATTTTAAAAACCCGTTATATGTCTCTAGTAATTTCTTGTAACATTTAATTTAGTGATTAGTATTGATTAGAGTTTATGATAATACCACAAAGGACAGTACATCTACTAGAGTTATCCTAAGGTGTATAAAGAGGTGTCTCTAATAAGTGTATTAGAAATATATAGAAAAACACGAGTTTAAGAATTATTAGTATTGTATTAGGGACTGCAATTTAGCAGATTCAAAAAGTTTTATAAAAAATCGTTTGAGAACAATTGGTGAGTTCTTCTTAAAGTACTTCTGCCAACTAGATTCCGCATAGTTGACAGTAATAGACAGTGTTTTCAATAAGGAAATCGATCCTAACATTATTTTAGTTTAGTTTTAAAAATAATTTAGATTATTCCTATTTTTAGTAAATACTTTATTTGTTAGATCTACTAGCTTTAGCTTATTTATTCCAAAATACTTAATATTTTGGAATTTAAGTCTTTAGCTTATAGCTTATTATCATAGCTTATTTGTCTTAACAACCCTTTGATTTATTTGTTGTTTAATGAATTACGGTTCCAACACGTAGGCAAGGGAGCTTATGGGTTTAAATTAAACGGAATAATAATTAAGTTTTTTGAGACTACAAGTGGTTGGGGTGGGTTGTGGACTAGGGGGCTTAGTGTGGTGAAGGTATAAAGTGTCAGCGTACTTTATCCATCTAATAAGTTTATATTAAAACATAAATTTGAAAATAAACTAAAGAGTATGGTGAGGGTGCTTAGTTTATTAAATCCAGGTGGGTTATAAAACTTCCGTTGCTTACGCGGATCGGTTATACCTTCTATTTCCCCTTTTCTTAATTAGTAGCTTTTTAATTAGTTAAAAATGTTTATGTTTGATATTATGATTATTGCTAGCATAATTGTTTTGATTAGTGAGTAGTTTATTAGTGCTTGCTAAGTGATTTGTGGATTGGAAATTATGTCTGGATTGTAAAAATGTTTATTAATTAATAATTCTCGTTTATTTAGATTTGTAGTTTGAATGGTTTAAAGGGCAAAATCCAAAAAAATAGTCAAACAACACATCTAGTAATTAATATCTTTTTAAGATATTTTTGTCAAAATAAACCAACGTTGTGAGATAATTATCTTTTCTAAGGAAGTTAATTCGTTAAGTAAAACCTTAATTCACACTTGAGGAACTTTTCACGTCACATAGCAAGCATGTTCGTCTTTAATCTTTTTAGATCATTTTAGTATAATCCTAGTAGTATAATTGTTAGTATATTTTTTTCATCTTTAATTAGTATAATCTTTAATATTAAAAGTAGTTTTAAAATCCAAAACCAAAAATTAAAAGATAATCAAGCTTTAAATTGGAAACATTTTCTGAATTCAAATTTATCTCTCGTTGGACAACAATTCCGAAGATAGACTATTACTTGTCCTCAAGTAATTTTCGTATCTTACGGGAACTACTTATATATATTACTCGACTAGTCATTTAGGACGAATCAGATAGTGATGTTGATTGATTGATGTTGGCCGTGCTTGCCTTAGAGTAATGCATGTTGCCTTAAGAGTTTTAGTGGGAAAAATTGGGTCCCCCCTCCCCCCCCCGCAGGTAGGCGACATGAATTAAGGGTATCGTTTCCATTTTGTGGATTATGTGTCTATGTGTGACCAGAATTCCTGTTCGGTATCGAACCTGGTCGGTGTTTATTTGTTGTTCGTATTTTTTTCTCAATATATTTAATATATATGTGAGGATATATATATATATATATATATATACGGTTACGAACGTCTAATTTCGAACGCTATGATGATTTGTATATGTAAGCATATGATGCTGTTAATTTGGATAATAATATTTTATGAAATATTTATACCCTTCTTATCGTGTTATCACAGGATGTCTACCCTAGTGTTTGTTGACCCGGAGATTTCCACCCAGGCTGACGAAGCTCAGAGCTCCCGAGTGCTCATACCATTTCCTAAGGATCCTTATGAGGCTATTAGGCAGGCTTGTTTAGTTGAGACGGACACTAAGTCCAAACCTTTTGAGGACCCTGTTGAGAATGAGACACCTGAGTCACCCCACACTGTAGCATCACCCACTTCACTACTTGATAGTACACCTCCCGCATGTCATGCTGAGGAGTAAGAGGATTCTGACACGTCCGGTGCGAGATCCACGTCATCGGATTCCACAACACCACTTTCACCAGATCACCCACTTACCCATTGATGTGTTATGTGTTGTCGTGTAAGGTCAATTATTTGATTATCAAGTTTTAAATTTATATTTAGCCGACAAACCTAAAACAACACTTTAACGAGCAGTGTACCCAGTCAAGATGGAGTTCGCGGTAAGTAGGATGTCAAACACTAAGAGTGGAAAATTAATCATATATTCTATCAGTCTTTTAATTAGTTTATTTATCGGTTAAACCTATGCTATGTACGTTGTCTAATGATATGGGGGTTTTCAGCCTGAGAGACTGTCATAGGTTTGGTGGAAACAAATACCAATTCAATACACAATAAACACAAAAGAAGAAAATTAGAAGATAGAAAAGCGGTACAAGCCAAATGATAGAAAACTGTATTAGCCATATTAAATCCGATTCAATGATGGTTTGTTTGTTTTAGTGCAATGATTTACTTATCTCAAAGCGGTATATCATTCTTAAGACTTAGGCGGGACATCATCCTAAGACCTAGACACGATTAATCCTGTCATAATTAAACGCATCCGCATAAAGCATCCTTTAGTTTAATTATAATCTATCTTAGAGAATTAAAGAAGTGGTGATCTTGTTAAAACCCTAGCCTAACGGGACTTTACCCACTTATTGTTTAATGGTGTTTTATATACTGGTAGTCCACTATTCCAATCTTTATCAGTAAACTAAGAGCACGATTGCTGAAACATAAACGGGTCACCTACCGGTCCAACTAAGCTCATAATTCAAAGACAAAGACAGAACGTTATTTGTGATCTTATTGGTCCAGACATATGAAACACGATATGGAGAGCTATCCCGGTATCTAGATTACTTGGTCCATATCACTAGATCTAGTTGAATGATAGGTCGCATATTTAAATACATAAACAAGTATGAGGTGATAAACATAATTAAAAAATCAACGATAAATTAAGAAATAGATTTTTAAAACAAACCAAACATTGAACTTTCATTAAGATGGCTAATACCCAAGGGTATTAGCCCACAACCATTGTAATTATACAAGCCTAATCAAACAATTGAAAATCGAACGATTAAGAGAGTAAAAATTACACGATGTCTTCTATGGATTCGTGATCAATGCTTGACCTTGGTGGCTAATCTTCTCTTTTAAAATTCGTCTCTAGTGAGTATGGTATAAAGAATATGATATTGCACACTGAAAACTCGTTTTTAAGTCTTCTATTTATAGTGTCTGAAAAAGACTCGATACCTATTGGGATGGATTCCTTGGAGTGCGCGCTACATTCATAATAAATCTTTGATTTCATTCCCAATTTACTTGATTTACTGTATCATCGAATAGTTATCTTCATGGATATGGCGTATGTAGACAGAGTGAATACGCCGTATTGGGAATTGGTCAAACGCGTTTTCTTGTGAAGTCTTGGCGCAGATACGCCGTATCTCTTTAGTTGGATACGACGTATTGGTGAAATTTCAGCAATCTTTAAATATCTTCGTTTTAGCTCCAAATTATGCGCCTTTTAGCTAGTCTTCACAAAACACTCCTGAATTACTACATTCATCAACTTTGAAGCAATTAAGTACCAAATAATGCAATAATTATATAAAACTGGGCAAAACATATAGGATAAATGATATAATAAAGTGACGTTATTTGATGTCATCAAATATACCCCCACTTGAATCCTACTTGTCCTCAAGTAGACTTTAGAAAAAATTTCGGTTTATGAAAATGTGTCCTAACCAAAGTTGAGGATTTTCCATTTAAGCATTGTTTTGTCCTAATCACCTGTACATAACCAAGCTCCTCACGAAATATGGAAATAAAAACACTCAGATCACTCAACTAATCTAGGGTGCAACATTTAAGTAGTACGCTCAATTGCTCGGTCGTGATTAGCTTCGTATCATAGGCTTGGCAAGGATACACATCTCTACCGCTAAAGCTAAGGAAGAACAAGTCAAAAGCTAAATTGGGTTAAGAAGGCTTATGGTTAATCATTCAACAATCTTTCACCATAATACACACCAACAAGGCAGCTGTATCGTACATACACGGCCGTAACGACGGAATAGACATATACAATCCGAACACATCCCTGTTCGTGTTTAACCAGCGGTTAGGATGAAGAATGATATAGGGTAGGGAGCTTCTAACTTTCACCGAAAGTCGTCATCCAACAAGGCAGCTGAGACATGCATACATGGCCGTAACGACAGAATAGACATGCATGCTCGAACAAGTCCTCGTTCGAGTAGACACTAAGGTTAGTTGCTAGGAAAGGGAAGTAAAATGGGTGTTAAGTAAATATTATGCCTATCTCGTCTCGCTCGCATCTTATCTATAGCGTCTATCTAACAAATAAGTAAACGGTTGCTAGTAACTTTCCCCCGACCGTTCCATGACAAAGACTCGAACATATAGACAAACGCCTCGATCACAGAAATGAAAAAGACAACCTAAGTTGGCGTTCCCATAACGGTCAACTTCCCTTACATCCCGCTCTTACATACTTTTACATAAGTGGTGATATCGGCCACTTTTTACAAGACTTTACATCGTTGATTTTTGTAACCTATCAACGAATAATCGATCCTTCCAAGCGATTCCTTCAGTATAAACTCCTTTTGAACGGAATATTTTTCTTCCATCTTCTCTTTTTTTTGCTCTTTTTTTCAAACAATACATCATAAATCTCGTTGGTTGTCACTTTATTCACTATCAAATTCAACCGGAATAATCCTTTTTCCTTGTAAAACTTCTAAATTCTTCTAAGGTACATGAATCATAATTGCGAAAGTAGCAAAACTTACGAGCTACATATATTCCCCATTGCATTGATGCAAATTTCCCAGACCATTACAGATATAGATAAAATTTCACTTTTGACACATGAAATACAAGACTTACATGAAAGCAACTAGTCACATTGGAAAAATAGGCTTTTAATCTAACGTAGGCTTAAGTGGCAAAGTTGTAACGGAAACAATAATATGGTGTAGAAAAAGAAAGGAATGGCTCAACAGGTTGTTCTAGGGGATTTTATTCTAAAAATGAGAGTAATCAAAGGGTTACAACTGCAGTTTAACTAACCATTGAGGATAGTTTAATTTTAAACCGACATGTAGGCTAACTGTTTTAAATCTAGAATAAACAGTTGAACATTTCTTCGCATCGTAAATCCTAGACTAATCATGGCAGTCTCGAGTGATATACCAGGCCAAGTTCTAAAGTTCACTACATCACCAGCACACTCATAATTTTTGTGGAATTTTAGTAGACAAGTTTGAAACGAATAAGGCTTAATCTCACACTATGTATCAAGGGTTATAGTCTCTAGGTAATGTAACTAGTGATTTTTACAAAAGTCATGCTAAAAAAATTATAAATTTTGGCCATTTTAAGCACTTTGCATGTTATTTTGTAAAAAAGAAGACAAGACCGGTCTAATTCTCAATCCCCCACTAAATTATAAATGTCCTCCCCCGTTAGATAGATAAAATAATAAATAATAAAGGAAGAATAGAATTAGAAGGAAAACTCCCTGATGTTTTGCTCGTGATAATTCTCCAAGATGAGTCCTTAAGCAAAAAGTGTGTTGACTAGGGCTTCAACATGCCCGAATAAGTTCAACACATGTCTTTTTCAGCACATACCATATCATAGTTTCAGCAAGGTCCTGTATAAAAGATTAGAAGACAATTGCAAGTTCTATCTCGCTACAATGGTACAAGAAAACAATTAAACACACAACTGTACATGGTACGTCATATTAATACCTATAGAAAACAATCCTAAATACGGGTCAGAAGTCAAATACGCTATATCCGTTTAACGAATACGCCGTATCGACCAGTCTGACAATAAAGTTTAAATTGTAGAAAAATAACAGGTAGTCAATACGTCGTATCCATGGGGTTTGGATACGCCGTATAGACAGTTTGGGAAGACAAACTTGATAAAATTTGAAAAACAATCTGGGTTGTCTCTCGGCAAGCACATTTGATTACAAAAAAGTCTTTAAGTTAGACTTGCCCTAATTTACTCACATCCTTATAAACAATTTGGGGTCGAACGGGATGCCAAATGACACATATAAATCCTTAATAAGATTAAACGACATCCTGTTGTTAAGATAATTCTAAGCCACGATATTAACATTTAATTCCTTGATAAAAGTTTCAGTTTTGAAAAAATTTATTAGATGTATCATGACTTATTTCCAAAAGCTTATTTGACCCATGTGCATAGGCATCATCATCGGTATTTATTACATTAGGTAATGGTTCGATAGATAAATCCCCAAAAGAGTATTCAATATCGATTTTATCATCATCATTGTCCTTATCCGATTTTAAATCATCGAGATAAATTACGTTAAAAGGAAATAGATCATTAAAGTATAAAACGTTTTGTTCATCTCCATCACATTCAGACAATGATGTTTCATCTTTTAAATCAAATTCATCGACATGTTGAGAACTTACAATAGGTTCAGTTAAGAAATCTGATTTAGACGTTAGAGCATCATTGTAAACAATGGTTGGAAATTCATTCTCAAAATATTTTAAGTAGTCTAAATCATCAAAATAACTGACCGTAGGCTTGGGTGATAGAAACAAAGACATATTGACTTTATCATTATCATTTTTCGAATCCGTTTTCAAATCGTCGACATAAATTATTTTATAGGAAAATGAATTTTGTCATAAATTACCGTGTAATCTTGATCGTAAGATTCGTCAAACGATATTCTAAAGTCAATTTTATTATCGTTAAGAGGACTTACCGTGGGTTCACATGAGAGTTCTTCTTCAGATGTTAACTCGTCATTAAAGATTATAGCTGAGAATTCGGTTTCAACAGATCTGAGGTCGTGAATGTCATCATCATACCAGATCTTACTATACGTAGCTGTTTCTCAGTTATATACCTTACCATGCCTACGAGCTTTTTCTTCCTCAAGCCTGATATATTCTTCCATAGTAGTATTAGGGTCGTCTATTTTAAGTTGTAATAAATTCGCTAGAAAAAAACAGTCAAAATATTCAGTAAACTGAATACGCCATATTGATGATAGAGTCGAATACGCTGTATTGGTTTGAAAAAAATATATATACGCCGTATCCAAGAAGTTGTATACGCCGTATTTAGTATTCGACTCAGAATATTACAGAAGACTGTAATAATGCATAAAACACGCAAACACACAAATATGCAAAATATATACAATGCAGAAAATTAAACACACAAACAAACAAACACACAAATATGCAACTTCACTTCCTGGCAACAGCGCCAAAAACTTAATGTGTTGTCGTGTAGGTTGTTTTTATTGATTACCAAGTTTTAAATATATATTTAGCCGACTTATCCTAAAACAACACTTTAACGGGCAGTGTACCCGATCAGATGGAGTTTCGTGGTAAGTAGGTTGTCGAACACTAAGAGCGAGGTCGTTAACCTTATATTCTATCAATATTTTAGTTAATCTAATTAATTAATCTAGTTAATTCTAATTACTTGTTAAACCTATGCTAAACCTAGTTCTAATGATAAATGAGGGTTTTCAGCCTGAGAGACTAACACAGGTTTTATGGTGACAATAATCAATTCAATACACAATAAGCATGCAAGAAGATAAAAGAGCGGTACAAGCCAAATAATAGAAAACTGTATTAGCCATATTAAATCTGATTAAATGCTGGTTTATTTGTTTAGTGTAATGAATACTTATCTCGAGGCGGCATAAATCATGTCACAATTAACGCATCCGCATAAAGCATCCTTTTAGTTCAATTATAATTTATCTTAGGGATTAAAGCAATGGTGATCTTGTTAAACCCTAGCCCATCGGGACTTTACCCACTTACTGCTTGACGGTATTTTATATACTGGTAGTTTACTGCCCAAATCTTTACCAATTGATTAAGAATGTACTTGTTGAAACATACGGGTCACCTGCCGGTCCAACTAAGCTCACTAATCTAAAGGCAAAGACAAGGCATTATTTGTGATCCTATTGGTCCAGTTATATAAAACACAATATGGAGAGCCATCTCAGTATCTAGATCACTTGGTCAGTATCACTAGACCTAGTTGAATGATAGGTCGCATATTCAAGCACATAAACAAGTATTAGGTGATAAACATAATTAAACAATCAACGATTAATTAAGAAATTAGGGATTAAAACAAACCAAACATTAAATCTTGTTAAAGATGGCTAATACCCGAGGGTATTAGCCCATAACCATTGTAATTATACAAATGTGATCAATTAACCAAGGCAAACTAAACATTTTACCGAACGATACCAAAACTTAAATGATTACAAGAGTATAGGAATTACGCGGTGTCTTCTATGGAATTAGGTTTGATGCTTGACCTTAGCTGCTCTTCTTCACTTCAGAGTCGTCTTTTATTTTTATGGTATAGAGAATATGATTTTGCACACTGAAAACTCGTTTTTGAGTCTTCTATTTATAGTCTCTGAAAATTGGTGGATACACCGTGTTGAGTGAGGTCAATACGGCGTATAGGGGTGTATTCCATGGAGTGTTTGCTATGTTCACAATCAATCAGATATATCTTTCCGTCTTTATTTTTGGTATAGGATCTTTGAATGTTTGACCAGCTGGATACGGCGTATGTAGTAATCAGGATACGCCGTATTGGGAATTAAACGTACGCGTTTTCTTGTGAAGTCCAGGCACAGATATGCCATATCTTCTTTGCTGGATATGGCGTATTGAGTCAAAAATAAGTAACGACAGTTATCTATGGAGCGACCGACACTTTCCTAGGAATTTTGTATTCCTAACAATCTCCCCCTAAAGGAGGTCGCTTCATTTTACAAAAACTTAAACCTAGCATACAATGCTTTATCTTTAGTCTTGAGCTCGTTTAACTTCAATCATTAACTTGTGATTTGATGTAGTGATCATAGACTTTAGGTCTTGAGCTTGTTCCTTAGCTTGTCTTGAATGTGATCTTGAACACCTTGAGATCATCAACCAAGCATAATCTCGTTTCGCCATCTTGTTAACTTGCATCTATGAACTTGTGACTCTAAGACCGACATGCTCAACCGTACAAGATTAGTCACTGAAAAGCTTTAATGATCCATCTTTCTTGAAATTCTTTAACTTTAACACTTCGTCACTTCGAGAAAGACGTTCGGTATCAGAGTGACAGAAACTTCTTTAAAATTCTTTGACTTTAATACTTTGTCACTTCAAGAAAGACGTACGGTATTAGAGTAGTTGAAGTCTTGAAACGTGTACTTGAGCTTTCATGATGTCTTTATGTTTGTTGGTCGGGTATGCGCATGTGGCTATGAATCTGTGAGTCAGCTAGAATCAGGTACCTTCACCTCCATCTTTATGTATCCTGTATTAAAACAGTTAGCAATAAATCATGGGACGAAATGGATTTTTGTCATATCCGCCCGTGTTTAGGGTTGGAAGTAACCTTCGAACCAAAAGATCGACCTGTGATCAGGTAGATTCAATTTAAGAAGAATCTCCTTGACAGGATTTCTAGCTGAAGTATAGAATCTTTCTAACACATTTGCATTAGATTCATCAAACTCAACATGTTCTCATTTATCGGAACTCTCAAAAGCATACAACCACGATAAGAGTGAAACATGAGTTACTAACTCATCGATTGAAATAGAAAAATCGATTTAAAAATCAATCAATGTGTCACTTGCTAAAGTGTTTTTTATGACACATCGATAGTGTTATTCATTTCAAAATTCATCATCAATCGTCAATTCATAACTGGAACAAGTTTGATTCATATAGAATCGCACCATCATTTCTTTCTAGTTGTCATAAGGTGATTCGGTATAGAATCGCACAAGTCACCTACCATGAGCTTGTTTGATGTTGGCTCAAGCAGGATTTCCATCTTCATTGTGAATACTTAAGTATCACTCGGATGTTCTGGCAAAATCACAAGGATAATGCGTAGGACTCTTTATATTTTCTTGTTATTCACATTGTGTGAGATAGCAAGCCATAATGTTGACAAGTGTCCTAATGAGATTTATGGATAACCTCTTTTGGCTCTAGACTTAATAGTGCACTTTTGTTTTAGTGATCGGAGGCTGGAGCAGACTGCCACCTTTTCAATATCAACTAACTCGGAGTGAGAAAGTCGATAGCAATGCGTGTAATCTCTGTGAGAAGTGAAACAAGATTCTGTTGAGAGACCTTGAGTGGCAGGGAGGGTTGTCATACGTTACTTGTGGTCCATGACTGCTTCATCAATGACAGACAACAGCTAGTGTTTCCCTGACAGTAGTAGTATTGACCCGGTTTTAAGCTAAGTGTAGTGGAGGGCTTTCTTTCATTACACACTTTATCCTTACATTTCTTTTTCATTCGTTCTACCCCTTCACGCTTATCAAGTTAACCACTTCATGACTAAACACCTTGTTGGGTTGTTCTAGTGTTAGCTCCATCACAGTCTCATATTCTCGATTCTTACTTTATTCTCCCTATGTATCATACCTAGAGAACTTCTACACAACAAGTGGATAATCCCTGGGTAGATCCCACCCGGTTCTGGCTGGATCATGGGATTTGAATACCTATGCCTAACCGCCTTATAACTCCATAAATTTAAGTACATGGTCGGTCTTTTAGGTATTTCATCACAATCCTTCCAAAATCATTGAAAAGTTCAATCAAAGTGTTTGATATAAATATCAAAAGATTTACACTTTGAGAGTTTTTCATTATCACTAAAAGCTCCCCCTTAACATGTGCACCGTAATCGTAGTACATGCTAAGCGTGGAGTGCATTGAGTCCATTTTATATGATCACATTTTAGTATACATTAGATGCAGTTTAATCACATTTTCTCCCCTTATCTAAAATGTTAATCCCTTGATATTTTGGATATCAATTGATTAAACGTTTGACGACAAAATGTTACACAATATCTAATAGGAACATTTTAATGCCCCCCCTCAAATTATGAGGGTATATAAGACAGTGCTGAGTACAATAATTTGAAATTTTTTGAATTTACTAAGAAATTCTTGAAAATTTTGTACTCGAACACTCCTTATTATCACCATAAGTCTACACTTACATATATACAAATGCTTCAAGTTTATTTCCAAGTTATGAAAGTCTTTGCTTCAAACTTTGAGTATGAAACAGATTCATATACATATGTAACTTGAGCTTGTGTGGTTGGTGATGTCGGTGTTGATGTTGTCTTAGCTTCCCCCTAAACCAGCAATCCTTTCTTGAGTAGATTCATAACTTTCTTGCAAGCCGCATCAAGCAGTCTTGATGTATAAAGCCCAGATATCCGAAGTATATAATTAACCCTTTCAAGAATTTGATACCGCAACACCAAAGTCAGTTAAGTCCCGGATGAGCGTATTTCTCTCTTCAGGATAGTGATGATATAAATTGAAACACCAAAGTCAACTAAGTCTCGAATGTCACAATTATTCCCTCTAAATAGTCAAAATGATAACTCCAAAGTCAACTAAGTCTTGGAAGAAGTCATTTCTTCCTACATGATACTGACAATCTAAAGGAATCATCATACCTATGTGTACCTCTTCTATCATGTATACCTACTTCTTTTAAGAATACGCTTAGGAATTGACCGGTCGGGTAAAACATTAATTGAATCAGACATAATTCTTTTCACGTTTTAAATAATTATACTCCCAACACTTCCCCCTGGGGACTCAAATGATGCATACTAACTAACGACGAGATGTCTCTTCCACCATGAGATTGAAATAGTGAACCCGAAAGATTCAAAAAAGGCCTAAAATTAAAAGAAGCTAACCTTAAAAGACAAAAGAAGCAAACCTCAAAAGAAGGCCAAGGACACTATCAAGTATAAATCTACTCCTCCCCCCTTGCTGGTTTTGACATGTCGGAATCAGCAAAACCTTGTACATACACATACTTGAGAACGTGTTTGAAGAATCAATATATCTTAGATTTATTCTGTGAGAATCAACTTCAAGGTCTTTAAAACTATGTAATTATTTCCAAACATTCCTAAGTCTTTTACAAACTATGA
>BQNB010014883.1:0-74254 GCA_026074375.1 Tanacetum coccineum | reverse complement strand
TCGGTTGGTAATTTTGTTCAAAATGGAAATTCCGGGTACCGTGCTCCCAACTTAGCAAACCAAATAAGACCACCAGGCTTTTCTCAACCAAATCCACAAGCTTCTAGACCTAACCAAGGATATAATGGGAACCAAGGGTATAATAGGATGAGAAATGTGAACCAAACCAATCAAGTTAACCATGGAGCCAACTCGGGCTTAACACAACAAGCTCAAGCTTATCAAGCCCCGAGTACACAAGATTCCGGTGACTTATGCTAGATTTGAGGCGTACACAGAAGCAAATGATGTTACTTTGAATAATTTACAAAAGAATTTGAATGATTTCAAAAGGGATCAAAAAGATTTTCAAAATGAGCAAAGGAATTTTCAAAATATGATGCTTAACATGTTTCAAAAGCAAATGGGAAATAACAATGCATCAGGTTCAGGAACTTTACCTAGTAATACTATCACAAATCCAAGGTGTGAAGCTAGAGCCATTACGACTCGAAGCGAGTTAGGTTAGCAATTTTTATCGCCGCCGCTATGCGCGGGTATCCAACTAGTTACCATAACCAAAGCATCAAAAATTAACTGAATTGATCTTCCCTTGCGATTAATTTTTTCGCAACATCCTTTATTAGTTGCTAAAAAAACAATGATTTTGCTACGTAGTAATGACTTTAGGTCGTTGCTAATGAGATTTTTTTTAGTGGTGTAAGACTTGCTAATTCTTGAAAATAAGTAAATGACTAATACTCGTGTCCTGCCACTGCTTCAAAAAAAATGACATTTCTACCCAGACACATCGTTCTAGATTAGGAATTTTTCTACATTAAACATACCCTTTTAGATGTATAAATCTAGTAAGTTGTGGTTCATATGTAGCAATGCTGGCCAAGGAAACGAGCCATTTGTTCTCGGACCCATGTGTCAACAAATTAGAAGCTCTTCCTTTCATTCATAGACCAGAAAACACACCCACCATGTCTTGATTTCCTAAAGTTAATGCATCTAATATCACATGGTTTTGCCTCTTCTTCTTTCTTACACATCCAAAAAACTATATTCTATTAATGTTCTTTTTCATCTTCCTTCTTACCATTAATGTGAATAACAAGTACCATGGCCCAAATTTTACCTCAAACTTTTAATTGTTTACGACTTTTTTACATAAACTTAAAAAAAAAAAAAAAAAAAAAAACCCTCAAGTTTCTTTTATTCGCCCCCGCCGCAACGCGCGGGGTTAAATTCCAACTCATTATATATATATGACCAATATAGTTCACTTCTTTCATCAAACTTAAACCAATCACTAAAGCATCATACAAGTTTATTATTTTCTTACAAACATATAACAAAAATGGTCAGCCTCAGAAACTATGTTGCATTGCAAGAAAGTGGCAAAGTTAGTGGGCAAAGGCGTTAAAGGAATTTCCCTTTCAAGGGGGGGGGCCCGTTACTTTAATTACAACAACATTGTCGGATAAGGGTTGCTTTGTGGTGTACACTTCTGAAGGAGTACGATTTGTGATACCAATAGGTTATCTAAAGAATGACCTTTTTCAAGAATTACTAGAGATGGCTGAGGAAGAATATGGTTTGCAGAGGGATGGGCCGATTAGGCTGCCCTTGAGAGCCGACTTTATGCAATACACTATATCTCATATTGAACGGACAGACGAGCAAAGACTTGAGGAGGAATTCGTATAAATATAACTTTTGGAGTGTTTCATCTACTTCAAATATATGACAGTTTGAACAGTTCAAACACAATTTTTAGTGTTTGTTAGTTACTTATAATTTCTAACAACATTAACAACGTATGTTATTAGCATATGTGTCGATCGTAGGTTGTCTCTCGCGCGCACTTCAATTGACATAGCATTTGAGACATACGTTGATTAGTATTCAAAATATTTGGACCTAACCTTGTTATTGAGATTGATTCGTACTCGGAGGAGTTTAGTGAAAGATAGTTATCACCCGAGATGTTGTGACGTAGCATGCTGGTATGACAGGAATGTTGCACGGTCATGTTACTCGCTCTGAAGGTAGTGGCTACTCAGTGAATTAGATTTTATTGTTCAATCTCATGAGGAAGTCATATGTGTGTAGATGTAAGTATTTGTCTCATCTATGATTTGAGATAATAAAGTGAGACTACTCGTCTTGACATGTACATAACGTCACCAAGTCGACACAGAATAAGTCACTCGCTTGATTAAACAGTACAAATGGAGTCTT
This sequence comes from Tanacetum coccineum, assembly GCA_026074375.1. NCBI lineage: Eukaryota > Viridiplantae > Streptophyta > Magnoliopsida > Asterales > Asteraceae > Tanacetum > Tanacetum coccineum. The sequence goes on along the minus strand of BQNB010014883.1, from coordinate 72,025 downwards.
CAGATGCTCTCTCACATGATGTGCAACACGACTCGTCTCAAGATATACTCATATCACTCAGTGACCCTCCTACGCACATTCCATCAGAGTGCTCTTACGTGCGGTGACCTCTCGTAAACTCGTATCTATCTAGAAAGCTAATAAATCGCTAAAATTTGGTAATGCACAAAGACCTAACATCAATAACTAAGAACTCCTACCCTTTTCGCCCGCACTTATATACCCCTATATCGTACTCTATTAATAAAACAAGTTTTTTTACAAACCCTTTTTAAAAACATGAACATTATAACTCATCATGTAATGATGTGAATTCCTTATTTAGCCGGTTTGTGCTCTAATGCACCATTTTTCTAAAGACGCATGATATACAGCTAATAGTTTGGATGTGTGAAGCCTTTGATGTGAGTTTTTTTACAACACTTTTTAGCATGCACATTAAAAACCTAATTAATGTAATGATGTGGAATTTCTTATTTAAACAATATGTACAACTCATCCAATCAGGAGCGGAGCCATATGTAAGGTGGTGGGGGGCGTTGCCCCCAACCAAGCTCCCGCGGATACCCAAAAAATATAGGAAAAAAATTAATTTTGTAACAGATAGGACTAGTGCCCTCAGTTAAATAGTCAAAGTGCCCTCGACATTCTCAAGCTCACTTAAAAATACAGAGCTCTTTGATGTGGAAAGTGTTTTGCTAGCGTTCGCCGGAGAAAATGGAGTATAAAAATGTTAAGTGAGAATAAAGAAGAAAGAAGGTGAATGGTATTGGTGATTGGGCTGTGGGGTCGGTTATATCACGTGGGACTTGGAAAGTTATCCATTGCTTTATCAATTTTTTATATAATATATTGAATATTCTTTTTCTCTCTTAGAAGATACTAATGTGCATACTTATGTAGAACAACTTTATTTCAATCTCTAGTCACTTAAAATTTCAGAGATCTTTGATGTGAATGTGTTTTTCCCTAGCGGTTCGCGGAGAGAAAATGGAGTATAAAAATGTTAAGTGAGAATAAAGAAGAAAGAAGGTGAATGGTGATATAGGTTAGGGGTGGGCATGGTTCGGTTTGGTTCGGTTTTTGTATAAAACCGAAACCGAACCGAAAAATTTTGGTTTTTGATTTTTAGAAACCATTCGGTTTCGGTTTTGTGTCGGTTTGGTTTTTCGGTTTTCGGTTTGGTTTTTCGGTTTTTCGGTTTCTATACGACTTATCGAGCTTTGCTTTCTGCAAAGTGATTTGGAATCTTATTATTAACCAAATACACTCATGATTTAAATTGTGCCCTCTGTTATCTAGTCAAAGTGCCTCGACATTCTCAAAGCTCACTTTAAAAATACGAGTCTTGTTGTGGAAAGTGTTTTCTAGCGTTAGCGGAGTAATTGGAGTTATAAATGTTAAGTGAGAATAAAGATGAAAGAAGGTGAATGGTGATTATTAGGTTAGGGGTGGGCATGGTTTACGGTTTGGTTCGGTTTTGGTTCGGTTATTTGTATTAAATCGAAACCAACCGAAAAATTTTTGTTTTTGATTTTTAGAAAACCATTCTGGTTGTTCAATTTTCTTGTGTCATGTTTTTTTGGTTTTTCGGTTTTCGGTTTTGATTCTTTCGTTTTTTTCGGTTTCCTATAAGACCTTTCGAGCTTTGCTTTTGCAATGTCGATTTGGAATTATTCTTTAATCCAACAAACTTAAAAGCTTTAAAGAAACAATCCAAATAAGAAAAAACAAAGGACACAACAATGGATAATAAAACAATATGACCATATAAAACCCTTAATTTTAATCAAAATTATTTTATGTGTTATAAAAGCAACACAATAACAAACGATAAAATCCTAATAAACATAAAAATACACTCTTGAAGATAACATTATTTGTGTCATAATGGAATGTAAAGAATAGTATCTGAAACATTGAGTAGTTACACGACATGATATAGTTAATCTAGCAAAACATATTCATCGTCTCTTAGCTTCGATTACAACTTATTTTTGTTCACATGTTTATAAAGATCGGTTCGGTTTATATCGGTTTTATTTTAATGCTAAAACCAAACAGAACAAAAAACTTCAGTTTTTCCAAACTCCGAAAACCGAACCATCGGTTTCGATTTTCTATGTTTCGGTTCTTTGGTTTTTTTAGGTTTAGGTTCGGTTTTTCGGCTTTATGCACACCCCATAGGTGATTGGGCTGTGGGGTCGGTTATATCACGTGGGACTTGAAAGTTATCAATTGCTTTATCAATTTTTTATATAATATATTGAATATTCTTTTTCTCTCTTAGAAGATACTAATGTACATACTTATGTAGAACAACTTTATTTCAAAACATAAGTAGTACGTGCTTCTATTAGTTTATTGGCATCTTTATGTTCGTTTAATTGAATGTGTATATGCAGAAGATGATTTTTGTTTTGAGTAACGGTGTTTTGTGACTTTTGATTGACTAATTTACAAGTTTCGGCTTATCACTATATAGATTTAAAATCGATAGTGTATGCATATTTTGAGAGGATTTAGGACAAATTCATGAGTTCATATATATGATTTTTGCTAACATACTTTTTTCAAGACAAATCATACTAAAACTTTTCAAAATGTTGTGACTTTGATAAGATAATCACATTTGACGGCAAACACTCTAATATAATTTGTACGATAATTAGTATGTTTAGTTTTTCGTCTATTGTTAGTCTATAATAAGGTGAGCATGGTTCGGTTTGGTTCGGTTTTTGTATAAAACCAAAACCGAACCGAAAAATTTCGGTTTTTGATTTTTAGAAACCATTCGGTTTCGGTTTTGTGTCGGTTTTGGTTTTTCAGTTGTCGGTTTATTTTCGGTTTGGTTTGTCGGTTTTTCGGTTTCTATACGACTTATCTAGCTTTGTTTTTGCAAAGTCGATTTGGAATATACCATAAACCAACACCTTCAAAGCTTTGAAGAAACAATCCAAATAAGAAAAACCAAAGACACAACAACGATAATAAGAAACAAATGACCATATAAAACCCTTAAAAAATTATTTATAAATGCCTAAAAACATTATTAATATTTTTCACATCTTTACGTTTTGATAATTACAAAATATAAAAACGTTCAATGTAAAATTAAATGTAAACAAGTAATTAGTAGTAAATTTTCATTTCGAAAATTATATCACTTCAAGGTATGAATAAATAAATGTTTAATGCATTTTATGATCAAAAGAAATTTTTATTCAACCTCATACTTTTATAAAATGTTGTAACCTCATACTTTTATAAAATGTTGTAAACATTTTTATAAACATTACAAAACATTTTCTACAATTAAAAGAAATGTTTTATTCAAAATAAACATTTTGAAATTCAAATTTTCGGACCTAAAACAACTAGAAAGTTTCAGAAAATTATCCCTACACAAAATGACAAAATGGGGAGCGCCCAGTCTAGGGCGGCCCCCTTAATTTTAAGGGGACCGCCCACCTATTTAAGGGGACCGCCCATAGACTGACGCTCCTCCAGTTTGTCCTATAAATACTGGACTTTTCTCCACTATTTTTTACCTTTTGCACGCATTCTTTTTGTTCTAAAACAGCCACACATCTCTTTAAAATCCTTTGATCATCTAATCATAAAGCTTTATTTCCAAGTGATCCAAGCTCAATTCCTCAAGTGCAAGAGAAGAATACTTCCATCATCAAGTGAAGAAGTATTACACCTTTGTGTGTTGTTGCAATCTTATTGCATCCATATCATAACTTGTAAATCACTTGTAAATCTTGTAAGTTGTGTTTGTGTTCAGATCTTTGTGATTGTTGTTGTAAGAATAGCTTAGATCCCCTGCCAGTGATCTTCGCCTAGTCGTGTAAGTTAGGTTTTTGATTATAGTAGTGGCTTGATGAAGTTGTGGTGTGATATTAAACTAAGGTGTGAAGAAGCTGTGTAGTCATGATCAAGCCGTGAAGCTAAGTTATGTAGTGAAGTTGTGATGGATTGGTTCTAGCTAAGATTAAAACTCGACATTTAGCTTTATGTCGTAAAATCGGTGTAAGTAACGTTAGTGTACGATATTATCCACCCACCCATAGGTTTTCCGTCATAAGGAAGCTTTTGTTGACATAGTGAAGAAACTCTCGAGTTAGGTGCTCGGGAGATAGAGAAGTAGTGTAGGGGACGAAGAGGTGCTTCGTTTACCGAACACCACTATAAATCCTCGCGTTGTGGTTGATTATTTTTTCTTACTCTTATCTCTCTGTCTTGCATTATTTTCTCATATTATCTTATTAGTTGTTTAGATAAGTATATTGTTTATATTGTGCAAGTGTTTAATTCGCATAAAGTCGAATCTAGAGTTTTTACAAACACTTTAAAACCTTAAATCAAAAGCGGTAAACTATTCAACCCCCCTTCTTAGAGGGGTTTTTCTAATTGGCATCAAGCCACGTTCAAAAAACAAAGATTTTTAAAATAAATTGTATTTTAAAACTTGAATCGATCTATGGAATCGGAAAAATATTTAGAAGGGGCAATCTACGCAAATTACCACACTGTTTTGAAGTGGATGGGATTTATTTATTGGAAAAATAGATTCGAAACTTATGTGAAGTCAAAAGATCTAGATCTTTGGCATGTTATTACCGATGGTGATTTTCCTCCTATTCAAAATAATCCCGAAACTAAAAAGGATGAAGTTGTACCTTTTCATAAACAAAACGATAATTTTAAAAAGAAACTTGCAAAAAATAATGAAGCTAAAATGGTAATTTATAATGCTTTGCCACGAAAAGAATACGAAAGAATTTTTATGTGCCAAACCGCAAAAGAAATTTTGGATACTTTGTTAATCACTCATCAAGGTAATAATCAAGTCAAAGCTAACAAAATAGATCTTCTTGTTCAACAATATGAACAATTTACGATTTCGGAAAAGGAGTCAATAGATAATGCCTTTGCTAAATTTAACACTATTATTACTAGTCTAAAAGCACTTGATGAAAGTTTTTCTAGCAAGAATTGTGTTAGGAAATTTCTTAGGGCATTACATCCTAAATGGCGTGCAAAAGTCACGGCGATTGAAGAATCAAAGAATCTAACAACTCTATCAATTTCGAACTCATTGGAAATATTGAAGGTTTATGAAGAAGGAATTAAGAAAGATTCCGAAAACCGTTCAAAAAGCGAAAGAGAACAAAGTAGATCATTGCTCGAAAGCAAGAAAAGAATCTATGATGATGTGACTATGTCAACCTTCGATAGTGAAGATGAAGAATATGCCATGGCCGTAAGAGACTTCAAGAAAATCTTCAAAAGACGAGGACGATTCGTAAGACAACCATATAAAGAAAGAAAATCATTCCAAAGAAATAAAGACGACAAAAATGGCAAAGGCGTAAGAAAATGTCGTTCATCTGCTCCCCGTGAGGATCCAAAATCTTTCATCGGAGGAATGTCCGAAACAAATCAAAATATCAAAATCAAAAGGCGTTTGTTGGAGGATCTTGGAGTGATAGCGACGAAGATGAAGAGGAGAAGACAAAGGACGAAAAGTGCCTTATGGCTAAAGCTTCTAATGAGGTACTTTCCGAAACCGAATACTTTAGTGATGACCAATCATCATTAGACGAAAATGACTTAGATAGTGAATATAGTAGACTATGCAAAATAGGACTAAAAGTCATGGCTAAAAATAAAACTCTAAAACAAGCTAAAATAGAATTAGAGAATGAAGTACTAGAATTAAAAGATAAATTATCTAGGTTAGAAAAAGGTAAGGAAGTAAATGAAGAATGCAAATTATGTCAAGACCTTAAGTTTGAAAATGAGAAGCTTAGAAAAGAAATATCTAGGCTAAATCAATTTAATGATAGTAGTCACTCACTTAAGAAAATAATAAGTTCTCAAAAACCTTCCGGAGATAAATCCGGTTTAGGATTTAATTTTACCAAAGGGTCACCTAGCGAAACCAAACAAGTAAATTTTGTAAGAGCTCAAGAAGTCGAGTCGAAAGAAAAATTGATAGAATCAAACCCAAACTCAAAACCAAAATTTATACTTATAAACAATACTAAAATTCCTATTGCAAGTGATGATGAGGTAAAACGTTTTTACAAACCTTCCTTAAAACCCGGAGTCGGATTTACTAAACCCACAATGAGGTCTAAAACACCTCCTCCGAGAAGAAAGGAAAACTCTCATCCTCGTTCCAAAACACCTCAACCTAGGAGAGACCAAGGTAGACCAAATTACTCTAACACTAATCACACAATGTGGAATCATCCACACCAACCAAGCTTTACTCAATGTGGAAGATGTTCACCGTGCATGTGTCCGAATCAAATGCAAAACATGTTCGGAAACAATAACTTCGGACCCATGAAACGATGGGGACCAAATGGCTAAATCATCATATCTTCCGAGGTTAATCATCTACAAGCATCATTTGGCTTTCGTCAAACAAATTGAAGAACTCATATAGGATTTCCATAAATCCTCATCCTTAAAGCTTGCTACCTTGAAGATTTTAAAGTAATTTCTCTTGAAGGCTAAGGTACGTCTCACTCTCTAATTACGTAAATTATAGATTGGTATATGATATACTTAGTATTAGTGATAGTTAGGAAATATGGTAGTCACTAGAAATACCATTTGTTGGCTTTCTAGTCTTAAAAGAATTTGTTCATTAGGAACCATTAAATTCTTTCACATGGATTATCCATGAACCACTATGAAATAGAAATCTTCTATGACCACAAACTCACATAGACAAAGAAAAGTGAGTTAGTGGATAATAATTAACATAGAAGTAGGATTAGTTTTGCATCGGAAAAGTCTTAAACCACTATGGATGAAATAAACTCCCTTCCACCTCGACGCTCGCCTCAACTACGTTTATCAAAATCGCCTTGTTGAAGTCTGAACTCCATTCCAATATCTCATCTTCTACAATATCGACTTTTTCCATTTCAAAACGTATCAATTAATTTTTTCGTTCGAAGAAATTAACTCATCATGTTCGCAAGAAGTTTAGTCACCAAATCGTCTTATGTATTGACATCTTGATTATCTCGTCCGAAATAGTCGAAGAAACGTTTTTTATTAAACAATGGGTTAATTAAAAATTGTTAATATTCATTCTCACAAAACTGGCCAAAATTCAAAGAAATTTTTTTTCACGTGGCGGCCCCCTTAGAATTAAGGGGACCGGCCGTGTAAAAAGGGCGGCCCCTTTAATTAATTAAGGGAACTGCCTATCTGTGAAAACAAACACCCCCTTACAGTCGAAACTATATACCAAACATTATTTTTTTCTTCCCTCTTTCTCCCACCTGCTGTAAACGTAAACACTCATCACCAAAACCTTTAAAATCAAACCTCAAATTAGTAAATCAACCAAAATTCGCAAGGGGCAATTACTAACAAGTCTATCAACAACATCCATTGTAAGTTTTTCAACCATCTTTTGTTTGATTTCATCTAATTTTGTTTCTAATCAAAATTGGGTGTTTTTAATTATTTTCATAATTCTTAATTTGGTCTAGGATTTCCATAACTACAATGATACCCGTAGTCATATGAACACTACAACCTTGATAGAATTGAATCAAAACACTTATTGAGTCAAAAAAATTTAAGAACATGTATGCTCATGAACAGCTTGGCAGGTCATTCTACCTTTGTAGACCCTTCTGCCTCTACCAGCAGTAAAAGTACTAATATATCAGATGATATTATCTTTGATCCTAGTATTGAACAGCTTGGCAGTATAATAGCAGAAGGAGGTGCTGGTGGTGAGGATGCAACGCTATATGATGATGAAAATATATCTGAGGGTGAAGGTCTTGATCTTTATAATCTTGATCTTTTGTTTCAAAATGATAGTAATGACAGAACACATGAGGGGCAGTCTGTTAGGAGGTCTAGTAGAAAGTCTAGTATGCCCTCTAAGTATAATGACTTTGTAGTTGATGGAAAAGTTGGATATGGAATTAACCAAGTGGTTAATTATTCCAATCTTAGTGTTGAGAATTTTTCATTTTCTACTGGTCTTAACAAAACTGTTGAACCCATGTCCTATAAAGAAGCAGTTCAAGATAGTAAGTAGGTAGATGCTATGAACTTCGAAATTGAGGCTCTCAATAGGAATAAAACCTGGACTATTACTGAGCTGCCAAGTGGCAGAAGACCTATAGGTTGCAAGTGGATTTGGAAGATAAAGTATAAATTTACTGGAGAGATTGAAAGGTATAAGGCCAGACTTGTTGCCCAAGGGTTTTGTTCAAAGGCAGGGCATTCACTATGAGGAAACATTTTCACCTGTGGTGAAATTTAGTTACTGTTAGATGTGTGCTTAGTTTGGCTGTTCAAAGTAATTAGAGTATTTACCAATTAGACATTAATAATGCTTTTTTATATGGGGATCTGGAAGAAGAGGTTTATATGACTCTTCTAGAAGGGTATTTTTCTCCTAATGATAAGAGAGTATGTAAACTTCAAAAATCTTTATATGGGCTTAAACAAGCTCCAAGGAAATGGAATGAGAAATTAACTTCTGTGTTATGTGACTATGGGTTTAAACAAAGCAAGAATGACTTCTCTCTATACACTAAGTCTGTTGGTGAATCATTTGTTGTCCTTCTTGTGTATGTTGCTGACATTTTAATCACTGGTAATGATTTAATTGAGATTGAGAAATGCAAAGATTTATTGAATTCTAAGTTTTTAATAAAAGACTTGGGAGATTTAAAATACTTCCTTGGGATTGAAGTGATTAAGAATGATTGTGGCATTTGTTTATCCCAAAGGAAGTATAACCTTGAATTGCTTAGTGAATTTGGTATGCTTGCTTGCAAGCCTTCTATAATTCCTTTGTATGTTAGCAAGAACAAAAATAAACCAGTGAAACTGGTTGATGGAGATGAAAAGTTATTGGATAATGTGACTGGCTATCAAAAGCTTGTGGGCAAATTGATATATTTACAATAAACCTGACATATCTTATGTTGTACATAAGTTAAGTTAGGTCATGCATGCTCCCAAGCTTATTGATATGAAAAATGCTTTCAAAGTTCTGAGGTACATTAAACATTCTCCTGGAAAGGGTATTCAGTACTTGAAGTCTAATGATTTTCAGGTTTTCGCCTATGTTGACTCTGACTGGCCAAGTGTACTACAACCAGAAAATCAATTACTGGATATGCAGTATATCTTGGGAACTGTCTTGTGTCCAGGAAAAGTAAGAGGCAAACTGTATTGGCTAAATCATTTGCTGAGGCAGAATTCAGTCTAGTGTTGCCTATGAGATTATTTGGATATTATGAATTCTTACTTAACTTAATGTGAAATATAAGACTCTTGTTGATATGTTTTGTGACAACAATGCTAGCTAATCCTGTGTTTCATGAAAGGACAAAACATTTTGAAATCGATTTGTTTTTCTTAAGAGAAAAAATTTCTGAAGGAATTTTTAAGACTATAAAAGTTAAGTCTGAAAATAATGTTTCAGACTTATTCACTAAGGGATTACCTATTCAGGATCACAAAAGGTTTTGTGATCAGCTTCACCTTGTAGATCATTTTCAGGCTTAGCTTATGGGGGGATCTTGAAATAAGTTGTTGTAAGCTAATCCTAGTTCTATTTCAAGTTCAGGGACTGAAAAGGTAATTCAGGTAAAGTTGTTTTCTTGTTATATTTTTGTTCAGTCTATATTTGCACATTGTGTTATATTGTGGGGTCTGTTTTTGTCGAATGCTGGAAGTCTCATATTTGGGAGTATATAATCTAAAGAGATTTTGCTCATAATATACATCTTAGTTTTCTATTTCTTCTCTCAGAGTTGTATCTCTCCCAAAGTCATAATTGTTGTTAGGTTAATCTTGTTAGTGATCTTTCAGTTGTATTCGTATTGAACTCAAAACCAGTTATCACGATTGAAGTGATAGACTGATGCAGTTATAAAAGAATAAAGGGGTGGATGGTTGTAGTTTCTGGTGTTGATCTGTGTTAGATTCTTTAAATTTTACATGATCCTTGATTATGGCAAGAGTTACCAATTCAAGCCACAAAAAACCAATCATCACCACGAGCACAGATCAATAGCAGCGGAAACCTTCACTTAGGGTTTCAATGGATTAGAGCACCAAAAAACCAATCATCACCACGAGAACAGATCAGACCCTAAGAGTTAGGGTTTGGGCACCAATACCCACTTCGAGCCACAGCACAGGTCGACCAGTTTTGAACAGAAATCCCCAAATAACAACCTCGAAAGAACAAGGTCAGTCACTAATTTTAAAAACCCTCAAAGATGAGGAGCGTATTTTAAAAATCACGAACAAGCTTAGATCACACCTTAAGCTCTGGTACCATGTAAAAAGTAATCAGACAAGCACATAAACCACACCAAAAATATATCACTGATTATTTCAGTACAAGATTTCAGGGGTGTTGGTATCAAATGAGATGACAACACCTTATGTAATCAAACTATCAAGATTAAATGGTGAGTTCTGCGTAGCAGATTTGTGGAATAGCAGAGATGTTAGAATAAGGGGAGCGGGCAGGCACAAATATAGCCATCAATGATACATAAATGGTCCTTCAACTTTGAAGTGTCTTCACAGTCCCTTGAAGCTGAGATATTCCAAAGAAGACACAAACAACCTGAAAAGGCTAATCACACAATAAGTACTAAAGCAAAATATAAGAAATCAGATTATTATTCAACAAGGAACACTTCTTTTTGCCCTTTAGTCGTGGTCTAAGAAGTTTTCAAGACGAAAGAGATGCAAATTTAAAACAAATCAAGATTATACATTCTTTCGCACGAACCAAGACTATACTTTCTTTTGCTTGTTGATAACTCAAGGAACCAATGTTTAACAGCTTTTATAAATAAAATGTGTCAATAAGATGATAAGATATCAAGATACGATACTTGAAATTTTCATGGTTAGACCACAAATTTAATAATTGGATAAGTACACACCATTTCTTTAATAGCTAAAGATGTTTTACAAAGACAACACTATTTTTAAAAATTTCATTATAGTTAGCATTTTTCCTATAAGTATGCAGGATGGTGGTTCACACACTATTATTTAAAAGATGAATATTGTTGGATTGCATTATTATTATGGCCATATTTTATCCTTCTTAGCTACATGGTAGAAATATTTGTATGGTCTAACCGTTTTGTAGCCCAAGGAAATCATAGCTACGATTCCTTGGTCCCTCGAACGAGGGAGCACACATCAAAGAGGAGCATTTATTCCATCAATTTTACTAGCAATTCTCGATGATGCCTTTTTGATTCTACAAAAAGGGGGAGAAATGACATAAAACTCACTAATTAATATATTTAAAAATAAATTTTAACATTAATGAAGTTTATAATTTTAGTAAATTATCAAAAAGAGAGTTGTTGATAAAGAAATAATGCCTAAAAAACATTAACAATATATTTCACATCTTTACTTTGATAAAACACGAAAAAGATATAAAAACGTTCAATGTAAAATTAAACGTAAACAAGTACGTAATTAGTAGTAAATTTTCATTTCGAAAATTATATCACTTCATGGTATGAATAAATAAATGTTTAATGCATTTTATGATTAAAGGAAATTTTTATCCAACCTCACACTTTTATAAAATGTTGTAAATATTTTTATAAACATTACAAAACATTTTCTACAATTAAAAGAAATGTTTTATTCAAAATAAACATTTTAAAATTCAAAATTTTACGTGATCAAACAACGTGCTAAAAGTTCTAGAAAATTCTCCCTACACAAAAGGACAAAATAGGGAGTGCCCAGTCTAGGGCGGCCCCCTTAAATACACAGGCGGCCCCCTTAATTTTAAGGGGATCGCCCACCTATTTAAGGGGACCGTCCATAGACTGACGCTCCTCCAGATTGTCCTATAAATACTAAACAATTCCTCATTATTTTCATACCTTTTGCACTCCATGTCTTTCCATGATCTAAAATACCCACCCATCTCATTAAAATCCTTATCATCTAATCCATAAAGCTTGTTTCCCACAAGAGCTCCACTCCTTCCTCCTCAAGTGCAAGGAGAAAATACTTCAATCATTAAGTGAAAAAGTATTACACCTTTGTGTGTTGTTGCAATCTTATTGCATCCATATCATAACTTGTAAATCATTTGTAAATCTTATAAAGTTGTGTAGTAGATAAATCTTTGTGATTGTTGTAAGTATAGTTGAATCTAGTGATTCATCCAAGTTTGTATAGTTAGGTGTAAAGTAGAAGGAAGTAGTGGTGTACAGAAAACTATGGGTTGAAGGAAGTTATGTAGTGAGTCGTGAAAGTAAGTGAAAGAAGTTATTTGTTGTTAAGTCGTAGATAGATTTGTTCTAGCTAATATTAGAACTCGACATCTAGGCATAGTGTCCGGAAATTGATATAAGCGAAAGTTGAATACGGTTTTCCTCCGTCATAAGAGAGTTTATGATGACACATGAATGAAAACCCTCGATTTGGTGCTCTAGGAGTGGAGTACAGCGAAGAGGAGCCTTCGTATAAACCAGCACCACTATATAATCCTCACGTTGTGGTTTTAATTGTACTTACTTTATCTCTTGTCCTTACTGTATTTACTCATATAATCCTTTAATTGTTAGATAAGTATATAGTTTTTATTGCGCAAGTGTTGAATTCACATAAAAGTCATCTAATTTTATATAAACAAACATAAACATTAAATGAAAAAGCGTAAACTATTCAACACCCTTCTATTTTTCTACAAAGACTGTTACCCGATGGTATCCTTTCTACACAATCATGTTTTCCTAGACATATCAACAGCGATACAGACAAAAGCTAGTTTCTAAGACCTAACATGCACATCCATCACAAGAAGCAACACCACTAAGATCTACATTCTAGGTTTCATACAATCATAAATAAACACAATAGGAGGTTTAGCCAAGCATGTTATAGATAAAGCAAGAACATAGATGAATCAAACAACACATAGACATATTGAATGATTAAATAAACCTTACTTGATTAAAACATGAGTTGGAGGAAGTACAATAGGGTTTTTAGGCCCTAAAATCGTCCCTAACAGCTGCTAAATGAACTAGGGTTCGTACCCTCTTTTTATTCTAAATTACACACTCAAAACCCTAAATTTTGGGTTTGTATATATAGGAAAAACACTGTGACGTCATCGCGTTTTAGTCATGACGTCGTCATGAAAAAGAATATTCTAGATAATGGGTTGGGTCGTGATCTCTGACGCCGTCATGGAATATGTGACGCCGTCGTAGGATGCGTTAGTGATGTGCGTCACGTAAAACTGTTACACCGTCTTACAGCTGAGAACAAAGAAATTTTAAGAATATTGGTTGTAGTCCGTAGTCTTGTCCGCTTCTTCTCCATAATAAGCCCAAGTCACGTGTAATTCTTTCAAATGCCCTCCAAAAGAAATAGCTTGAAAAGGAACGATTAAAGTACCCCTATCTTGTGGGCATAAACACACGATTTAGGGGGTTAAACGACCCCGAAAAAGTGTATAAAATGACACCTCGTCAGTATCGTTACACCATTTCACCTTAGCCAACCCTGTAGTCTATATTTTCATTGTTACCCATAAAGATTCAAGCCTAAAACACGATCCGGAGGTCAGGGAGGATAAAAGAAAATAGTAGCCATATTATTGATATTGAGAGAAAAGTAGAGAGGAAAGAATTTGTTTGTTTTCTTAAGAGAGAAACACAAACTTATAAAGACATAACCAATGATAACCACAACTCCCCTATCGAAAATATTGAGGGTAAGTATATAGGCTTGTGACCATCCTACCAAACTATGACATTATTAGTACCCCTAAAAGTCACGCCTTACAATATCTAATATAATTCTGTATAAGTCGACATATTTTAAGGCTAACAATCTTCCCCCAATATGCGAACATACGGAATTACTTACAATGTTCATATCAAGTACAATTACAACACAATAAGGACTTCCAAGTGCTTCCAAAACTGAAGATACATTTGGACGTCCATTCTTGATACTTGTACTCCACTTGGATCTTCTGTGGTCATTACTTATTCCTGAACCATTAAGATAATGCATGTGAGTTGGATTAACTACTACTTCTCCCCAATTCATGTATCATGTCCATAAAAAGCTTTCTTTATAGACTCCTTTTATGGCAAAGTTTCTGAATCAGGTTCCCCCCAAACCAGCAACCGTATCCTTTGCAGATCTGAAAATTTGATGAGCTCAAGAACTATCTTTTAACATTGACATTATAACGTTCACATCGGATATTGTAATAAGAATCATCCCATACCTGAGGTACACACTTTAAAACCCTGATTAAACGAAGTTGAAACCTAGCACCAAAATTAATTAAGCTCCCGGAAATGTACTTTTCTTCCCGCAAAAATAGTGCTGATGTGAAACTGCTACACCATAGTCAACTAATCCCGAGTGTGAGCAATTTATCCCCTTTAAGGAATCATCCTTCACAAGTGATACATCTGATATCAACTAATCTTGCTTTATACTGATCATGAAATTTGTTCTTGGTGAGTACCGTATCGGGGGTACATGCGAGAAACAGCAACAAATCTTCTCAACATATGTAGAAACTTCAACAAACTATACGTACGTAATGTAGTAATAATACTACTTCCCCCTAGAAGTTGACCTGATTACCTCAAAGTACACGTTTTCCCCCATGATGGTTTCGAACTCTCGGAAGCATCATTGACGTGTACGACCATATACTCGAGAAGTTCGTGTCATAAGCAACAATCTTGAAAAAGATATGAAGACCATTGCAGAACATTGAAGACTTTTCTGAGACTATGAAGTATCATTGACGTTTTGTAGCTTCAAATATCCCGTGAGAATTGCTAATTACATCTCAACCTTTAAACTCTTTGGCTAACTTACCAACCTCGTATTCTGTCGGCTCATGCCAGTGATCACATTGTGAAAGTTAAACCGATATACAAAACTTGAAAAATAAAGTAAGAATCCCCAAATTTGTTACTTAAAGCTTTGCACTGTGTTGATTGAAGAACGGTGTAGAAGAAAGCCTCTAAGTACCCTATACTCCAATCATAAAGTATATAAAAAGTACAATACCTCTTGAAATTATCCACATCGGCTTCTGCATATTACACTGAGTACTATAACGTAACTCCTTTAAGTAACAACTATGACCCGTAAGTACTACAAAGTAACTTCATACAATCAGGTATAACTAATAATGCAAGTCACCGTCATAACCTTATTAACCGTTCAAGCAAGTCATCATTCGATAGAGGGGGTGTAGGAAAAGAGTAGACAACGTATGAAGAAATGGACTCGATGATGAAATAAGTAGACGCCTTCGTGAAAACCACTTCAATCTCAAATAAGGGATACTAGATAAACTTACGTGAATCAATTTGACATTGAAATCTAAATTTCTATAGCCGTTTTGACGTATTTATTGAAATCTGTTGATCATATTTACATTAAGATGATTTGTGTTTGATTTGGTGTTCATGGAAGGTGTTTGAGTTTTGGTTCTTGGTGAAAACATGATAAAGTAATTTTCCTATGAAGTGTTTCTTGCTAATTCGCCTCTAAAGAAAACATTGCTAATTCCCTTGCTAATTCTCCTTGCTAATTCGCCTTGCTAATATGCCCGTCCAAAGGAAAATTGCTAAATTCGCCTTCTCAAAGGAAAATTTGCTATTTCGCCTTGATAAATGCACCCTTGCTGAAGACAATTGATAAATCGCCAGTTCAATCACCAGTGAAGAAAATTGTTAAAAATCGCTGTTAAAATCCTCTTGTGAAGAAAATTGTTAACTCGCCTTTGTTAAATCTCCTTGTGAAGGAAACTGTTAAATCACATTGTGAAGAAAATTGTTAAATCGCCTTCTACAAGACGAAGCTCAAATTTTTCAAAACACAAAAGACTCTATTTTTGACCTTTTTACCCAAAAAATTTGTACTTCTTGCTTATCTAAGACAATAAGAACCATAAAAATCCAAACTTGCTGATTTTTAACACAAAAAATTTTGAATCAAGATTTTGAGTAAAAAAATCATCCGAACCATAAAAACTTAAAAATAAGCTATGAAATCCATACTGCCACTTGTACAAATAAGCTAGAAACTATAGAAAGAAGTAAGTTTTAAGCTTTTGAAAAAAATACCACTAACCATGAAAAGCCGAAGCTTTTTGGCTTAAAAATAAGCTACGAAAGTGCTTATTTAAGGCACGAACACCATAAAAAATACAAACCAACAACACAAAACGCCCTAGGAATATGATGCCACTTTTATTACCCATACAAATCAAATAGCCAACAACATAATCCGAAGAATCGGGAGGATAAGAAATAATTACCCATAGTTTGATATTGAGAGAAAGGTGAGAGGGCAAGATGCGTTGTTTCTAAGAGAGAAACGCACACACCAAATCTATAAGAAATACACCTGTTATCCTCACCCTCCTATAAAAGTATAGGAGGGTATATATAGGCGTGTGACTTGTTTACTATCCTAACTTGACATTATTAGTCCCTATAAGTCACGCCTTACAATATCTAATATAATTCTGTATAAGTCGACATATTTTAAGGCTAACATTCTTTGTGTTGAAGTACCTGGCTACTTAAGTCTATTGGTTCGGGGAAACAGGTTCGGAAATTTTGCACGTCGCGGAAGACCTATCATTACTGATCTATAAAGACCCCCTTGTATCATCACTTTTGATATTGTTCATCTCAAGTGGGGGGATATGTGTATTGTATCATATGATGTGTCGTTGTGTGGTGTTTATTTAGGAAAGTTCAAGTTTTAAATTTATATTTTTCTGATTAAAAACCAACAACAACACTTTAACGGTAGAGTACCCGTTGTGGTAGAATTCATGGTATGTAGGGTGTCAAACCTTGAAGCGAGGTTAAATCTCTCAATTTATATAATATTTTAGTTATCTTAATCTAATGTGTAAATTTAATCTAAGTCAAACTATCTAAATCTAAATGATAGTTCCTTATTCTAATCTAACAGGTAAAGTTAGCCTAAGAGACTGACACGGTTTATGGAGGTGACTATAATAATTCCAGATACTTTACCCCATGCAAGCTAATTGAACAGAAGAGAACATATGATCAAAGCCTTATGATAGAAAAACTTTATTAGCCATCCTAAATCCCGATTAGAAGTTGGTTTGTTTATTCCAGTGCAATGATTACATAATCTCGAGTTGGCCTAATCATTTTTAAGACTAATGCAAATACTTTCTTCCTAAACCTAGACACATTAATCTGATCATAATTAAGCAACCGCATAAAGCATCATTATTTGCTTGATTATAATCTATCTTATAGAATACAGCAATGGGATCTAGTTAAACCCTAGCTCAAGACTTTACCCACTTACGCTTTACCGCGATTTAACACTAGTAGTCTACTTACTAACCAAGTCTTTACCAATTAATTAGAACGTACTCGTTGATCCCAAGGGTCACCTACCGGTCCAACTAAGCTCACAATCTAAAGGCAAAGATAGGTCGTTAATTGTGATCCTATTGGTCTAGATGTATAAATTACTATATGGAGAGCTATCCCCTTCATCTAGATTACTAGTCTATATCACAAGACACAGTTTGAATGATAGGCAGTCGCGTATAAAGCACATAACAAGTATAATATGATAAATCATATATAAGCCTACAACATAAATTAAGCAATCGAGATATAAACAAAACCAAATATTAGATCTTCATAATAAGGCTATATCCCAAAGTATGAGCCTTCAATACATCAATAATTAATACAAGAGTAATGGCATTAGCCAAGGTAAACTAACCAGTTAACGAAATTGATACCAAAAACTGAACGATTGACAAAAGTATAAGAAATACACGTTGTCTCATATAGGATTGGAATGCGTTGCGAGAACCTCATTAAAATGCTATTTATTCCCCCCTCTGAAAATTTGAAACATTATGGTTTAGGCATCGAGAATATGAATCATCACCCATTCCAAACCGTTTTTGAGTTTTCTAATAATAGGGTCCTAAAGTTGGAGTGATACGGCAACTCGAATGGGGTTCGATACGGCGTATCGAGAGTTTTATTTTCTTTGAGTAGGGAACCACGTTTGATATCTTCCAGAATATTTCACATACTATAATCTCCAATACGACGTAATGGCTTCTCTGAAATGGCGTATAGATCATATTTCCTCGTGGTATTTGGAGAGTGCAGGCACAAATCCGCCGAAAACTTCCTTGATGGATACGGCGATTGAGGTTAGAACAGTATCTTTCAAAATAATCTTTGTTTTACGCTCCTAGACTGCGCGCTTTTTGTTAATATTCACCAAGTACTAACCGTAATACACTGCAATTCTCAAATACAAACGATTAAGTCAGATGGGGGTAGGTTCTTATGTCAAATAATAATATAAAATGGGTTCATTACATAGGATAAATTGATGCACATAAAATATACTTATTTGATGGTCATCATCATAACCCCCCCTTAAATAAGCCTACTTGTCCCAAGTACCTTATAGAAGTTAAAAAAAATGTATCCATAAGGATATTTTCCGTTAAGCATTTATTTGATCTATAACAAGTACACAACCAAACACCTCACGAAATAGAAAGATGAAATCACTCAAATCACTCAACTAATCTATGTGGTAACATGTAACAATTTGCTCCAATTGCTCGGTCGAACAGAGTAATCTATCAAAAGCTTGGCAAGGATACACATCTCCATCACTAGAGCTAAGGAGTAATAAGTTTATAAAGGTAAATATGGGTTTGTATGATAAGGCTTAGGGTTGATCATTCTACAATCTTTCACCAAACGTACCACACCAACAAGGCAGCTGAAGCACACATACATGGCCGTAACGACGAAATAGACATGTGTGTTTGAGCACATTCTCATTCGAGTTTAACCACAGTTAAGGATGAAGAATGATATAGGGTAGAGGGGATCCTTCTTGACTTTCACCAATAGTAAATAAAACCAACAAGGCAGCTGATACCATGCATACAAGCCGAAACGACGAAAAGACAAGCACAAACGCTCGTACAAATCCTCCATTCGTACAAACCCATTGATAATGATTAAGGGAAAGGAAAGTATATTGTTGTTAAATAAAAATTACGAAACAATAGCTATAAGTCTAAGATACAAGTTGCTAGTTATTGTTTTCCCGACCGTTAACCATTACAAAGACACAACTATTACAACGTCTTGAACAAAGATAAAAATACAACAACCTAATTTTAGCAGTTTCCCCCGTAACGGTCAACTTATCACTCAGCCCAACTTTCAAGCCAGTGGCTAAATCTACCCACACTAATACAATACTCAACATGCATCGATTTGTAACACGAATAATCGATCCTTCGTTAATTTCCTTCGGTAGTTGCGAAACGATTATCTTAAAACTTTTCTTCTTTTTTTGTTGCGATTTTTCTAATTTTTTTTATTTTTTTACATCTAACTATATACAAAACTCAGAGTAGTTTCACCATCTTCACGATCATAATAATTCCGGATAATTCATTTGATAATTCTTCATTCTTCGAACGTACCATTAATTGCGATGGTAGTAAAAATACATGAGTTTTGACTACTTAATACATTCCCATTTGCAATGTGCAAATTTCTTCCAACCATACCAAAGATAGAAAATTGACACAAGACTCCAAAAATACAAACTTTACACTTTAAGCAACTAGCAACTGTAAAATAAACTTAATCTAACAAGGTAGGCTAAGGTGTAAAGGTGTAACGAAATAAACAAGTTGGTGTAATTCCTAAAGGATTGGCTCTACGGGACTCTTAAAGTGAGAGTAAACAAAGGGTTTATACGTGGGTTAACTAACCAGGTATTTAGAAAACACAAACATGTATAGGCTTTTTGGGTTGTTAATTCCTAAAATTTTACTATTAAAATCAAGTTACTTCATTCTAAAAACCATAGTACTCATTATTGTGGTCTCGAATAGATATACCAAGCCAAGTTTTAAAGTCTACAACATCATCGGCACACTCATATTTTTGTAAAATCTGGGTAAACATTTGGAAACGAATAGGTTAAATCCTCATAATATCTAATAAGGGTTGTTGTGTGCGGGTTATGTAAAATGTAATTTCACAAAAGTATGGTTGATTTTTTTTTTTAAAATTCTAAGCATATTTTACGAGCATATTTAGTGTGAAAAAATAGGACAAGTAGACATTCTCAATAATCTCATCCCCCCAATAGAATTATACAAGTCCTCGTTGTATAGATAAAACATTAAATACGGGAATTAAAAAGAATTTAGAATGAGAAACTTCCCCTAAAAAAAAAAGATATTTTGCTCGGTAGACTTCTCCATGGTTGAGTTTATTGAGCCAGAATGTGTTGTTAAAATATTAAAAAACAGCCCGCCTTGAAGTTTCAAGAGTCCAACACCTTCAGACATGTAAATACTTTAACCAATTCATCGATTTCTTTTCTTTCATTGAGGTCCTATGAAAATAATAGGAAAAACGTGCATTCCTATCTTGGTATCTACGGTTAATTTAAACTAAACTAAACAAACTAAATACGAGTCAGTCTGGTGAATACGCCGTATCATTTGCATGGAAACCCATATTGCATAACTGACCATAAAGTATTTAAAAGTGCAAATAAAAAGTACCGACTGATAACGTCTAGACCAATCATACACCGTATGTATAGAGCGTCTCCGCCATATTGATGTCTGGGACGACAGGCTACGAAAAAATTAAACAACATTTCGGGATGTCTCCAGGAGAGCACTATTATATATACAGCGAAGTCTTAAGTTAGACTTTTTATTCAGCTTCTCACATGGCTCAAATTTCCCATCCATCCTCATCGTGCCATTTAATGCGAAAGATTTCCTTATGGCTCATGCATGTGATCATCGCAATGTCTTGGCCAAATCATTCGTATATCTCTCTTTAACAAGCAGCATACCACTTCGTCTTGTCCGAATGAATACTAGATCATCTCGAATCTTCTCATAATGCAAACCTGCATATTCATGATTTTTCACATAACTCTAGTCTTTCATTATAAGTTATCAATCTCGATATCTATTTCATCGTAATCGTGAAGGTAATCTCGATTTGCTTTCCATCTTCATTTCTCCAACCATCATTGCATGATTCATCATCACTGATTAAGCCTTTCATGATAGCTTTATTTCTTAAAGCTTTTTCTTTTAGCTCGTTATCCTTCAAGGCTTCGTACCAATTTAATCTTGTAATGGATGCGAGTTTTCCAACTAGTATAAGCACCAGGTAAGTTTCCTCCAGTACCGTAATCAAATCATTCTCCAAACTACATGTTGGCCATTCTGAACATCCATTTTTATAATTGAAGGGTTTACAATAATGCTTAACTGGTGTGGCTTCAGTCCAAACTCCAACGTTAGTCCATGGTTTCTCATCAACCCATTGGTATAACATCTTTATATCCATCATAGATCCAATCATCCTTATATTCTTCATAAGTCTTGAATCCCTCAATGTCCTTAGTAAGTAAGTCTGGATCGATTTGCAAAAGATAGTTAAATTCTTTGAAGGTCTTGCACATTGGCGTCTCAAAATTAAATATATTAGTATCGATCCTAAAGACTTCAGCAAACTTCATCTTCATTATCAGAAAACTCTTTATCCGTGAGCTCAACTTCATCATCACCTCTAATCCAGTAAATCCATAATGCTTTCTTCCTATAATGATCTATTGATTTTGTAGTTAAAATTTTTTGACCACAACCATTCAGTAAATGCAACATCAGATGGATCATATCCCGTATCATCATTAGCTTCATGCAACACTCGTTACTCTGAATCATCATCCTTGTTTGAGTCACATGGGATGTTAGCAACTTCAACTTCATACGAGAATAAATCATCATCCATTCCGCTCATCCGGTTGAATTCATTATTGAAAACTTCAAGTGATGTACCGCAAGTGAGCGAAACATCTTCGTCGTTAAGATCCTCAGGTTTCTCGAACTCTCTTTTGATTACCTTTGTCATTCTTAACTGAAAAATAACCAGAAAATTATCACTAGAACCAGTGGGAAAAAGGTGTTAAATTTTTTTTGAGCTTTAAGTTCAAGAGTGGAAAAGAACTTTATAATCGATGATCGATAGACCGGCTTTAATTCAATAGAAGTGAATACGCCGTATTAATCAGTTGAATGAATACGCTGTATTGGACAGAAAGTTGGATACGCCGTATCCAATGGAAGTGGATACGCCGTATCGAGTTATCTCGACCAGAACAGTGTATTAGGAAAACAATTAAATTAAAACACACAAATATACAAGCAAACAATTAAACTAACAAATATACAAGAATATACACTAATCTAATTTACACTACTCCAAAAAAAAAAGGGTTAGATTAATCTAATAACCAAAATATAAATAAAAAAAACAAGATTAAATTTTTCACTCTCCTTCCGGCAGAGGCTCCAAAAACTTGATGTGTCCGTTGTTGGTGGCTTTTATCTATATGGAAGTTCAAGTTTTACATATTAATATTTTGCTGACTTAACCAAAACCAAACACTTATAACAGGGGCAGTGTAACCCCGATCGGTGGGTAAGATTCGTGGTAGTAGGTGTCAAACTCTTGTAAGAAGCGAGGTTAAATCTCTCATTTAATCAATATTTGGTTATCTAATATCGAATGTTAATACTATCTACCAAACCTATGCAATTTCTATGTTAGTTTTAATTCTAATTCTAAAAGGAAAAAGGGCGAGGGGGTTTAGCCAGAGAACTGTGTACGGGTTTGGTGGTGACTACAATCAAATCAAGACACTTTAACCCACGCAAGCAAATTAACAGAAGATAAAAAGAGCGGTCAAGCCTTATGATAGAAATAAACTGTATTAGCCATCATTAATCCGATTAGAAGTTGGTTTGTTTATTCAGTGCAATGATTACTTATCTCGAGGTGACCATAACATTCATAAGACTAGGCTGGGACTTCGTCATAAACCTAGAACACATTAATTCCGTCACAATTAAAGCATTCCGAATAATAGCCTACTTTTTGATGATTATAATCTATCTGTAAGGATTAAAAGCAAATGGGGACTTTTAAACCCTAGCTCATAGAGACTTTACCCACTTACTGCTTAACGGTGATTTATACACTAGTAGTCTACTAACCAAGTCTTTACCAATTAATTAGAACGTACTCGTTGATCCCAAAGGTCACCTACCGGTCCAACTAAGCTCACAATCTAAAGCAAAGATAGGTCGTTAATTGTGATCCCAAAGGTCACCTACCGGTTCAACATAGGCTTGTTCGGGATCTTCCATCAATACTGAGATATTGGAAACACTCAGATCTTCACATGAGTTAGTGATTTTGTTCACTGAGTAGGTAGTGTCAAAGAAAAAAGTAGCTTTCCATCAAGCTTTGTACCTTGAGTTTTCGAGCATCGAATTAGACGGGCGGTCGGATGTACTTAGACAATCTTAGCAATGACGATTAGTCCCCCCCTTGACCCGGCTTAGCGAAATCCCTTGGGTTGTTCCAACTTTCATTGTCATAGAGGGCGAGGTCCTCTAATAATGCCCAGGATTCTTTGGCATTTCGATGACGAAGCTTACCACTGGCCGATTGATCAATGGTTCGTCTTATGACGGGATTGACATGGTCATAAAAAATTTAGACTTGGACCAAAAGTTGAATGCCATGATGAAGGGACTTATTTGTAGTAAGTACCCTTGTAACGAGTTCATGCCTCGGAAAAAAAATCTTCATGATTTTGTGGAACATCAGGAATCCTTGCGAATTTTTTACACTCCTTCCGAGGAAAAAATTTGAGAGCAAGGAACAGTTAGTAAGCATCCTCCATGATGGTGATGGATCCTGCTGAAAGACGTTCAAGCCAATTGCTAGCTTGATCGCGAAGGGAAAATTTAAATAAACGCAGGTGTGTTCTTTCCCTATTTTCACCGCCAAGGTCAAGTAAGTCTACAAGTTTTAGGAAATCCTTGAGGTGTTGGTTTGGATCCTCGAACCGAAGTCCGGTAAATGAGCAAATAGGTCCGTTTTGCACCACCCGGATGGTGAGTGGATCGAAAAGGTATCACATTGTACCGTATGAGGAGCACGTCTGGTATCTCCCTAAAGCCCCAACAGGCCAGTTGGAGTAGTCTCCTAGAGTACGGATAGGATTCTCATCTCCCATGGTGGTTGACGAGAATGGGTTACGAAACAGATAACACAAAGAAAAGATAGACTACGAGAAAGCTAATATGCGGAAATTAAATCTTACTTGAAAGGATTCAAGCAAGTAGAACTAAGCTAAACTATGATCAAAACCTAACTATTCCCCATGCAGCGGCGCCAAAAACTTGTTGCGGTTGTCATAAGGGACTTCTACAAGAAGTTTTACAACTCCCTAGGAAGTGTACCTAATCGTTGTAGTGTAGTATAGGCAAGACTCGTGGGTTGTTATCATTCTCTAGGGGAATAGGTTGGGAAGGCTTGATCATGGTTTAACAGAATTCTAAGGGTTGCTACACCACACAAACTAGACGTCTACATCTCTAAAGATACACACATACACATTTTTCTTTTTTGTGTACACATAAACTACATGCCTGGAACCTCCTTTTATAACATAAAGAGTCCAAGACTTACAAAGGAAGATAAACATTAGACAAATAAACCTTTTAAACATTTAAGAATATCTTCTGTTATCTTCTATCTGAATAAGGAGATCTTCTAGATTCTTCAAAATCTTCCATCTTTTAAAGAATTTCAGCTTTGCGTTTAAGTCCTTTTGTTTCATTCTTTTATTCACTTTGTCTCATTAAATCAAGAATCCCAACAAAATATATTAAGAGTGGATCAACCATATAAGGGGCAAGGTAGTATGAAGACTGTTACCCGATGGTATCCATTCTACACAATCATGTTTTCCTAGACATATCAGCAGCGATACAGATAAAAGCTGGTTTTTTAAGACCTAACATGCATATTTATCACAAGAAGCAACACCACTAAGATCTACATCCTAGGTTTCATACAATCATAAATAAACACAATAGAAGGTTTAGCCAAGCATGTTGAAGATAAAGTAAGAACAGATAAGAATCACACAACAAGACATATTGAATGATTAAGAGTCTTACTTGATTAAAACATGAATTAAAGGAAGTACAATAGGGTTTTGAGGCCCTAAAATCATCACTAACAGCTGCTAAACGAACTAGGGTTCGTCCCTTTCTTTTACTCTAAAGTTGCACACTTAAAACCCTAAAAACGGATTTGTATATATAGGAAAATCGTTATGACGGCATCGTGTTTTAATCGTGACGCCGTCATGGATAGAATATTCTAGATAATGGGATGGGTCGTGCATTCTGACGCCATCTTTAGATCTTGTGACGCCGTCTTGGTATGAGTTGTGACGATTCTTAAGAGATGTTAGTGTAGGTCCGTAGTCTTGTCTGTTTCTTCTTTAAATGAGCCCAAGTCACGTGTATTTCCTCCAAATGCCTTCCAAATACTGAATACTTGAAAAGGAACAATTAAGTACCTATTTTGAGCATAAATGCACGATTTAGAGGGTTAAACGACCCCGAAAAAGTGTATAAAATGACACCTCATTAGAAGTATAAATATGTACTTCATTATTATTGCTTATTTGGTTATTCCCTTTTCATATATTTCTCATAATTTGATATTGAAATAAGCTGTTTGAGTTGAATTAAATATGCAGTTTTAATAAGCACCCCTAAGTGTAGTAGATTTAGGAATTTTTATTCTTTGAAAAGTTTATTGTTTGTGGGAACATAATATAATTGTAGGATGTAGATTAAGTGTTTGATGAAATATTTTTTTAAGTGTAAGTTATGATTGATTGTGTTTTTTTTTTTGCAATTTGTTTGGATCTAAATATACGCGGTCTGGAAATTGAGGATGATTTTGTGATTTTTGAATTCTTCCAAGTAAGTTTTGTGTAAAGGTTTTGGCGTTATTTTTAGTAGGCTTATAGTACATCTTGAATTTTTTTTCTTGTTATGTCTCTTTTTTCGCCTTTTGTAGTTCATTTGACATGTTTGTTGCAAGCCTGGACAATTTAGCGTATATTTCCGAGTTAAGTTACGTAAGAGGGTGTATCTTACGTGTTAATGAGATTAGTTTTAAAGTCTACAAATTTTGCTTGATAGGTATGAAACAAATCAAAACTTAGGATTTTTTTTATCATATGTTCATTGTTTGTGGATTTTAGATTCTCATCAACACGGACGGTTCTATGGAAAGCTATTGGATGAAGTTATTGGTCCGCGAGTGAGCGTATCTTTGTATCTTTCTGAGCTTGCAACCATGTCAAGCATATCGTGTTGAATTTGGCACATGTGTGGTTTGAGATTAAAAAGGTGGAGCGGGTTGGGATGTGTTGGGAAGTTCTGGAAAGATTGCAAGTTTTGGTGATTTGAGGTATAAATCGGTTTTGCATTTGATTTAGGTTTTTGATCGAGTTGTACTGGATACATGAATATAAAATGCAATCTCTGATTGTTTACCTGTATAGTTGTTAAATTGTAAGTAATTATGTGTTTTTGGTTATTGTAGGTGCTATTGGATTTGACTAAAATACTGACGTGGAAGCCTTTGCAAATTCACCCTGTTTGCCTCTTACAATACTTGATGTTCAAGTATCAATTTTTTTACGCTATCTTTATACAAAATAGAAAGAAAACAAAATTATGTTCATGCACATCTTAAAGAAACCAACTCCACATTGGCGATAAAATAAATACATAACCAAAATCACTACACAGTATATTCATGTAAATTTTTATTGTAACAAGAACCATCTAAAGGTCTGCTAAAAAGATGATTTTAAAAAGGAAACATATTCAAAGAGAAGCATGTGAAATACGCAATAGTACAACAATTGTTGACCCATTTATAAAGAGCGGGTCAAAATGTGTTACAGTTTTATTTTGCTGCAGTATGTTTACTTCCATATTCAGTTGTTTAAGTTGATACAAGATTTCAAATTTGACCATCACAATCACTTGAATCCTTTCTCTTTGGTTGTTTTCAGAAGTAGAAAGTGAACTGTGAAATTGTGATTATGAGATTGTTAGAAAATGTATTCTTTGTCAACAAAGGCATAATAATTAACCTTAAAAGTCTACAATCATACATGCCTTATATACTTATTTGTCTTTAGATATTATGGTCAAACACATTTCATTGTATCTGTTTTGGACCAGCGCTCTGTTGAGTAATGTTCTTTGTTTGACGTTTTAATAACATAATCAACTTATAGGATAAACATACATATAAAATCTAAATATAAGTTTAAGTTGTAGTTAGAAAATCATTTTTTTTGAAATGTTAATGTTATTTCTCTCCTGTGATTGCAAAGTAATCTTTGAGGTTCCTGTGATTAGATGGGGTACATTGGGCTGGTCGGGAGGATTGGGTAATGGTTTAAACTAGGTTCTGATATTGACTACGATGTCACTGCCAAGAAACACAGTGCACTACTGATCGTGTCGGATTCACACTGTAAATATATATAAAATATAATAAAATATAAAATATATAAACAAGTGTAAAAACAACAATCAATGATACCAGGAAGTAGTATAGAGCTTTACTTAGGAAGCTGCTTTTGGCACATCTAAACATCACAGATGCTAAATACTTATTGGTTTCTGTTGAGAAGCTGGCGGTCACAGGAAATTTCTTAAGTATTCGTCACATCAGATAAGGAAGAAATAATGCATGATTAAAAAATTGCCAAATCATTTGTATAGGCCCTGCACACCTATACCTTACAAACATAAGACGCTCTTAAAACTTTTGATTTGTTTAAAATAAGCAATCCCAAACGCCCTTTTAAGCTGATAAATAATCTTAAATATACGGATAAAACTAATTATTCGCTTATCTTATCGTGAAAAGGAACAGTTCAAAATAAGCAATACCAAAAAAGCCTTAATGTGATATATATGGTTAGATTTTTATAGAATTGCATAATATTAGACTTATATAAGTACATGTCAAAAGATTCGTAAATTGAAGCAGCAAATCAAGTGTTTTTGTTTTGTTATAGGAAGACCTTCTCATGAAGCTTTTCGGAGTCAGTTCTGAAGAAGCAGAACATGACATGTGTGTAGGCTGTAGATGTTCTAGAACCGTAGAGGGGGGTGAATATGGTTATCTTGACTTTTCTTAAGTTTCTAAAACTTTAAATCACAAATAACCAATTGGTGTAAAGATCTACTTGAAGATGAAGATAATAAGTAGATGAAGGTAAAGAGAGAGACACCACGATATATACTGGTTCGGGATAGGGGGTTTAGACCATCCTTATACATCAGTTATTGAGTCCACGACCTATACAATTACTATGTATAATCTTTATGGTAGTGACTATAAACCGTCTATTACGACTTCGCTTCACCGATATGCATAAGATCGATGCGCTCACTATGAGAGTTATTCTTATTGTTTCACCTTCGGGACTCACCCCTATGAAACTCGTGATTTGGTTAAAATTAGGGTCACTTAGATCAACTAGGACCACTAAGAACTTCCCCTTGGAAGCTTACCAAACCCTAACTAAATCCCCAATGATCTATGCTTGATCACAAAGATACAAGACTTCTCTTACAACCAAATTGAACAAAGTTGTTTGATATGAATCAAGCCCTAACCTAACCTAGAGACTCGATTCTAATAGAAAGGGTATAATAAAGAAGACCCTTGACTATTAACACACAAGTGTGGATTAAGTACTTGTGTGTCTCTCTTGCGAAGATGTGTTCTTCAATAGATTATAAAAGAGAAGATTAAGAACACAAGAGGTGTTAGAATTAGAGGATAAGAGAAGAGAAAAGTGAGGAAGAAAGAATGGCAAGAGGTGAGGAATACAATAACCAAGAGGGGTTATTTATAGGCCAAAACTTGGAAATGGCAAAACCAAATAGCCATTGGTGCGCTGACCCATGCGTTAGCGCGCCATGAGCGCGCTAGACCCCTTATCGGGTTTTTTTGTTTTTTTTTACATTTTAACTACCCTCTCTTGCTAAACCCTTAATTGTACTTCATGATTTGACCTTACCATTATCCTTACACTCAAGGTCAACCAACTCAAATAGCCATTTGATAAAAACATTTATGGTGTAATTTAGAATAAGATTGGGGAGTATTTGTCCAATATCAAAGAGATAGAGAAGACGTATTTGACAAAGGGTGTGTTTGGGTATTCCTCACATGTAAATGGTTTAGTTAGAAACTAACCATGGTTAGGTTGATGAGTTGTCATAGTTAGGATAGAAAGGAATATTCTCTCCTTGGTAAGAAAGTGTGAATGTTGGAGGGATAAATTTGAATTTAAAATTCAAATTTTACTAAGCACATGTAGGATAAGATGAGAGGAAGTGAGTTGGCATGATGTGATGTTTTGGATCCTAAAGGCTTGTGATTCAAATTTTAAATCAATCCAACATGTGGGAAAAGGATAAGAATGAGTTAGAAGAAAGATTATAAATAGCGTGAGGCGTGGCGGCATGGCTAAGCCTCACGCCTTACAAGCCCTGGCGAGTCATGGCATTTTTTAAGGGGCGATTTAAAGCGGCACAACATATGAAAATATTTATAAATTTATATATTTATATCATATTTCAAATATATTGAGTTTACAAAAAAGTGTCATACATAAGGAATAAAGTTAAGAAACTATCAATCTTTTTCATTTCTACAGAAAAAGCGATTTTTATCGAAATTAAATTTAAAAAAGCTTCCACGCATCACGCCTTATCACGTTTTCTAATTCTCATCTTACCTCAAGCCTTAAGCCTACGCCTTGGTCTATTGCGTAGCGTGGAGGTCACGCCTTGTGCCTTTACGAGGCCTTAGCGGCGTCATGGTGTGCCTTTTAGAACCCTGATTAGAAGTGAGTTGGCAATAGGTTGGATTGATGTGATGATTTAGAGCCTAAGATCACATCCAAAATGAATGGTTGAGATGAGAAGATGAGATGAGGTAAGTTAGATTGGTGAGATGGCATTATCAATGGTTAGGATAGAATAGTGTGTGTGTGTGTAATTTGAATTTCAACTTGAGAGAGTATGTGAGTGAGGAGAGAAAGTGTATAAGAGAAGCTTTGAGTGTGTGTATGTGAATTTCAAATTAAGCTATGTGAAGAAGATGATGAATAGGAGATATGTGGTAGAGAATGTTTTGATGTAAAAGGTAGGAGCATATGTTGGAATGTTGAGGGACAAGAAGTACATAAAGTACAATGGTGTAAGGATTGTGAGTTGTCTCATGTGGGTATTATTTAGGGAAGGCTTATATGGAGAAAGGTTTAAGCTTGGAGGGAGTGTTGATGATAAAGAAGCGAATAATCAAAGGATTGATTATGGTTTAATAATCACATTTCCATTAAGAGAGAAAAGAGATTGGCACGTGTGATTATGGGTTGGTTTAAGAAAGGAGTGTATAGAGTGTGTGGAATGTGTATAATCATTTGATGGGTAGAACGGATTAACAAATGATTAGGAGGATTTTTAGAAGAGAAGTGATTGTGAGGAGACATGTGAGGAATACATGTGTAAGTTTGTAAATTATTTATATAAAAAATGTAGGAAGGATCAAAGTAGGATTAACCTTAAAATACTACAAAATCAATTAGTCACTTAGACCTTAATCCATGATTATCAAAAATTGATCTGATCACTAATCATCTTGATGCAAATAAGCTAAGTGCTTTGCATCTCAAGTAAAGCATATCCCATAACAGGAAACGATGCATTTACGCAAACTGAACTTTGACTTAGTTTGACCAATAAGGAAGTAAAACCCGTTACGTGATTAGAAACAACATAAATTCTGATTAAGGTCAAATGAATACTTTCATTTGATGGTATGTTGAAAGTATATTCGTACTAGGTTTAGAAAGAGGTTTTGGCCTTGGCTAGAGGCAACTGATAAAAGATTTGAGTTGGCATTTTGTCAAAAACAAAAGGATTTGTTTTTGCTCCTCTCTGAGTTTAAACCTCATTTGGAGTGTTCCAAAATGCTCAAAGAGGCCATCGAAGAAGAGAAACTTGGAATGGAACTTACAGAATGCCAATAACCACCATATACCAGTTCCAATCCTACAATACAGGTTAGTAACTGGTGATTTACATTAATATGGTGATGTCATTGGGGCTTTAAGTTTAGATTTTAGTTACGTTTAATGGGTATTTTCAATTTTTTAAAGTGTTCAAAGATTCAGTTAGTTTACATGTAGCTCAATTAGTAGTAGGCAAGTGGTATTTTCAATGTATTAACAGATTAGGCAGTTTATTCCTCAAGTTATAATCTCAAGGATCTTCATGATCCAAAACAACATACCATGTGCTTTTTCGCCAAAATAAACAATAATATACTAAATTTAATCCATATCAGTGCGGCGAAAATTGAAGAGATGCAATTGTATATCCATGCAAGAAAGTGAATGATACAAAAGACGAGCGTGTTTGGCATGATTAATAAAACATAACTTTTTTAGTCGACCCGTTTAGATCCTTTAGTAGAACTATTCATCTAAAATAGTGTACTTGAGTCATTCGTATATCTGAGCTTGAATTGTGGTTATAAATAATAAGGTATGTGCATCACACAATCAAAGTGGTTTTTCAATAGTAGTTCAGTAAGACAACATATATAGATTGAATATATGTATGGTTAAGTCAGTCAGGAAAAACTCAAATATACGAAGAACTAACGATATGATGCATTTAGATGAAAAGTGCCTAACACATGCGGACATTATTCGCGACAAAGTTGATGGTTTAATAAGTACGGTCGCTTTTATCATTTTATGGGCTCTCAGAATTTTTGTCCTTAAAAGAAAATGTAGTTTATTAGTAGGTCTAATTCTTGAAATGCCCCAAGATTGGAGGTCATTTGCTTTTTTGCCCTAAAAATGGGGTTTTTCTAAAATGCCTCATGCGACCTATGCGAATTATGCAACTTATGAAACCTCTGAAAAGTTTACAAAAGTGCCCTTATCCCCCAATGATTAGATGTACATTTGTGTAAGACACAAGTACATATGTGTAAGATTTTATCAGTTTACTTTTTATGCGAATTCGAATGTACTTTCTATGCGACTTGTATTTTTTAAATATTTTTATAAAAAAGGTCAAAATTTTAAAAAAGATTCATATCTAGTTTTATCTTAAGCGACTTGTACGAGATATTTAAACTTTTATGCGACTTGTACCTTTAATATTTTTGTGTAATAGTGTTTCGAAAATAGTTTTTCAATGTTTGATTTGACTTGTTTTATGCGACTTGTAACTTTGTACTTTTTATTTTTATTTTATGCTACCTTGTAACATTAACAAAAAAACACAGCCTCATCCATTAACAAACACATTAACAAAAAGATCTAACTTTACCACCCATACACACCATAATAAATCCTAACATCAAACCCTTAAAGCACATACACAGCTAATGTTGATCAACCCATTAATGTCATTTCCACCTATTTGATTGCATCTTCCTCCTAACATTCAATTAACCTAACCTTAGGAACACATCAAGTCATATTTCCATAAGGTCCATATGATACGGTATCTAATAAGGTCAAAAACTCTGCATACTTGTGTTATAATCCTGAGAAAATGACAGCAGAACTTGGCAAACCTAATTGCTTTGTTATTGAGTGCCATATCAAAGCTTTGCCACTTAAAGCTTCATGATAAAGGCGATAGGATACATAATCCAGTCCTGCAAACTATTACAGAAGGTACCAAACTGTTGATCTGGGTGACTCTTCAAAGACCTCTGATTTCAATGAGGAACGAATGCTGCTACTTGTGCATATAAACTAACTCTATCTTTTATTCTTATAGTAAGAGTTTAGCAACACAAATTGTCCCCTTATGCCACACATTTCGGACACTTGTGAGAGCTGACCACATTCATGTTGTTGAAGTTGAGGAACTTTCAAAATGATGAAAGAACAAGATTTTGGTATTAGCATAAAAAACTTGGTGGTCTTTTGCAGGGTAGTGCCTATGCCATGGACCAATTAAGAAGTGATCCATACATCAGTAGTCCAGTCTAGTTTAACTGTTAAGATCAAGTTTTACACACCTCTATTTGATAATTTCCATTGAATAATATTCATACATTTCAATGCACAAAATACAATTTCAGGATGAGTTGAACAAGTAAATTAATATGTATACTTGACTCCATTAAAATAGCTTAAGAAAAGTGATAGGTAACATAAAAGAATAAAAGGAATCATCCTCATCATTTCAAGATAGGTAATGTACGTCATTTAGATTGCGACAGTGGTAAAACTGGTATAATCTTTTACAAATTGTTCAAAGTGTTGCATCTTTACAAGTTATTTTTTAAATGGGGACAAAAGCGATGTGAAGATAAGTAGTTACATAATCAACACATGCTAATGAATTCATAAAGCAATACACAAACATATGAGAGAAATGATCCAGAAACTTATTTGAGTCTGATGAGAAAATACATTCTGCCTGTCATCATGGCTTCGCAGAGCATGTTTATCAAGATAGGAAAAAAAGTCTATTAATTCTCATAAATTGGCGAGAAGAGTTTCTACAAAGCCTTTTGGATCCATCTTCTGACTACTTGTCACACATCGTCATTGCATACTGATTAAACAAGGATACAACTGATAAGTCTGCGATTATTCATTGCAGCTATCACATAAATGTAGTAATACTCAAGTATCAGGACGGTAGAGTAAAATTCTCATTCATAAAGCCACATGTGATTTAACCATTTAGTAATGTTAAACAGATAAACAATAAACCATGTTATGAAACTATATCCTCCAACACTAAGCATATATTGTGCTCATCTCAAAAGTGTGTGATTCATTATTAATCTTAAAGAAGGTAACCAATGGAGCTATATGTTTTCTATTCAAACAAAGCTTTAAAAGAAGACAGATCCATGTCATTCCATCTTTGCTTCCTAATCTTCATCTAGTCTTGTCAAGGCCTACACATATGCATTTACCACTTTATCAAGAAGATGGAAGACAAAATAAAATTACAAAAGCATTTACCAGTTTATCAAAAGAGATGGAAGACAAAATAATATTACAAAAGGATTTGCCACTTTATCAAGAAAGATAAAAGAAGAGAATAAAATTACAAAACATCTAGGCATATATGCATACACACATAGAATGACGGTGCAAAGTAGGGGAAGTTATATAGGAACAAAAAATGATACCAGTTGAAAGGTAATAAGCACTATGCATAAAAAACGAGTCTAAGATGTTTTAAAATGACGATGCATAATAGGGAAAGTTGTTTAAGAACACCAAAGTACAAGTCGCATAAAACAAGTCAAATTGAACCTTGAAAAACTATTTTGGAAACACTATTACACAATATTGAAGGTACAAGTCGCATAAAAGTTTAAATATCAGGTGCAAGTCGCTTAAGATAAAACAAAATAAGTACATTCACATATTTAAAGGTACAAGTCGCATAGAAAGTAAATTCGAATTCGCATAAAAAGTACACTGACAAAATCTTACACATATGTACTTGTGTCTTACACAAATGTACATCCAATCATTGGAGGATAAGGGCACTTTTGTAAATTTTCGAAGGTTGCATAAGTTGCATAATTCGCAAAGGTCGCATGGGGCATTTTAGGAAAACCTCATTTTTTGGGGCAAAAAAGCAAAGGCCTCCAATCTTGAGGCATTTTAAGAATTAGACCTTATTAATATTACTTTTTTATTTGTTATTTTTTACTTTCAACCCACAATTTTTTTTATTAAGAAACCAATATTTACGCCATTTTGTATGATTTTGCATAATGAATATGAAGGAAAAAGTACATACTTTTAGCGCGCAACCGTTTGTTAATTATAATAATAGATAAAAAGGGTTGAGTTATAAACATACGCTAATGAGAAAACAAAATGAAGTGAAATGATTATTTCATTACTTGAGAATTGAAATGAAAGGTACATCTGACTTTTATAGGCTACAAAGAAAAATGGCAGGAAAATAAATCCTAACTAACTTTTAAACTAAGACCAGTTTGACTTGCGTTGACTAAACTCTAACTAGCTACAAAACTGAAATTACATCAAACTACAATCTAATAGACTCTTTTTATGATGTAAGTAGTTAGAGGAAATGACTGTGTTGATCATCCTTTGAGTGTTCTTGACTGAGGCTTCACAACTCCTCTGTTCAGCTACTTTTTTCTATCCATTACCCCCTCTGCAAGTTTATGTGTAAGGATCACACATGCCAAACTTGGAAATGCACTTATGGAATAGGGATCTGCTAAGTCCTTTAGTTAGATTATCAGCTACTTGATTATGAGTGGAAGTGAAGATGGGACTAAGAATTCCAGCTTTGATCTTTTCTCTTACAAAGTGGCAATCTATTTCAATATGCTTTATTCTAGCATGTTGAATTGGATTAGCAGCTAAAGAAATAGAGGATTGATTGTCATAAAAAAATGGGAACTGGAGTGATGATATGGATCTTCAAATCTTTAAAAAGACTGAGTAGCCAAGTAATTTCACAAGTACAATCTGCAAGAGCTCTATATTCTGCTTCTATAGAGGGTCTTGAGATAACTGATTATTTCTTAGATTGCTTAGAGATAAGACATGAACCAAGGAAGATGCAGAAACTAGTGGTAGACCTTCTTGTTGTTTGACAACTTGCTCAGTCACTATCACAATAAGCTTTGGCTGAAAAGTTGTATCATTAGGAAAGAAAAAACCTTGTCCTGGGCATAGCTTGATGTATCTAAGAACCTTGATAAGAGCCTTTACATGAGGTGTTCTTAGATTGTGGCTGATCAAACTTAAACAATAAGCTACATAAGACAAATCAGGCCTAGTGATGGTTAAATAAAGTAACTTGCCTACCAAAGTTCTGTATTGAGAGAGATCATCAAGTAATTCTCCATCTGAGTCATTGAGCTTGGCAATAGGATCAACTAGAATATGAGAAGGTTTAAGATCAAGGACCTCTGCATTTTGAAGTAATTCCAAGGCATACTCTCTTTGACTCATAGTAATTCCTTTGGTATTCCTGAGAAACTCAATACCCAAGTAGTAGTTAAGACTGCCTAAATCTTTGATACTGAAAGCCTAGTCCAGTTGTTGTTTGATGTAGTTGAGTAAGGTAAAATTGTTTCCTGTGAGAAGAATGTCATCAACATACACAACTTGTGCAAGAAAATCTTTGTTCCTGTTGTAGGTAAGAAGTGAGGTATCAGCATATCTTTGTGTGAATCCTTTGTGTAGAAGGAATTCTGTTAGTTTAGTAAACCATTGTCTGTTGGCTTGTTTAAGCCCATAAAGGGACTTTTGAAGTTTTTAGACAGGATTTGGTATGGTTGAGTTGTGGATATATCCTTGAGGTAGAGCCATGTACACTTCTTCATGTAAATCTCCATGAAGAAAAGCATTATTGATGTCTAGTTGAGCTATGTGCCAGTTATGTTGAACTGCAGTCACTAGAAGAGTCCTAACTATCACCATCTTTACCACTAGGGCAAAAGTTTCATTGTAGTATGTGCCTTCTTTTTTAGTACATCCTTTGGCAACAAGTCTGACCTTGAATCTCTTAATTGACCCATCTGAGTTGTATTTGATTCTGTATACCCATTTTGACCCAATTGGAGATTTGTTTAGTGGAAGAGATGAAAGAGTCCAGGTGTGATTTGATTCAAGTGGTTTAAGCTCCTTAGTCATTGCTTCTACCCATTTTGGATCCTTTGAGGCTTGTGAGTAAAATTGTGGTTCTAATGTAGTATTGATGTTATTTATAAGATGTTTGTGTTGTTTAGATTGGATGTTTTGATAATTGATGTATTTTGTGTGATGGAATTTGATGGTGGAGTTAAGGGTGTGTTTGGTTTTTTGGAGATTGGTGTGAAAGTCTTTAACTTTTGTTGGTGTTTTGTTTGTTCTTGTGGATTTTCTAGGTTGAGGTGGAGGAGGTGATGAAGGAATTGATGTGGTTGTATTGTTGGTGTTGTCTGCAGGTTCATTAATAGATTGTGTGGAAGGTGTAGATTGATTAGATAAAGAGGGGGAATGGGGAGTTATGTTATTGCTTGTAGATGTTTATGATGAGTTAAAGTTGTTGTTTGGAGGTGAGAGTGGTGGATCAGTTCTCATTGACTCAGTGTTGTTTGAGGTGTTTGAAGTATCTGTTGTTGGTGGATTTTGGGTATGAGGAATGAGGGTAGTGTAGAATGGTGATACTGCTTGTTGATTTTGTATAGGTGTTGTCTGTGGTGATGTTGTAGATGGTTTGTGAGCAAAAGGAAAGATATCTTCATGAAATCTAACATGCCTGCTAACAAAGGTTTTATGTGTAGTGGGATTATATAAAAGGTAGCCTTTCTGTGTTGTAGGATAGCCTAAGAAAATGCAAGGTATGGCTCTGGCTTTAAATTTATCTGATGTGTGTTGGTGTGCAAAAGCTTGGCATCCTATGACTCTGAGGTATTGAAGTGGAGGAGGTGTTTGGTATAGCATCTCATAGGGACTTTTGTTGTTTAAAGGTTTACAAGGAAGTCTATTAATGAGGTATGTTGCGACAAGTAAGCAATACCCCCATAAATGAATAGGAAAGTTGGATTGAAATCTTATAGCTCTTGCTACCTCAAGAAGGTGTTTGTGTTTTCTTTCTGCTCTAGCATTTTTTGAGGAGTGTTTGGACATGAAGTTTGATGAATTATGCCATGAGCTTTGAAAAATTCAAATAAGGAATGATTTAGAAATTTTGTGCCATTGTCACTTCTGATAAATGATTTTGAATGTAGGCATGGAACATTTTGATGTTTTAAATTGTGTGATGTTTAGAAGGTAACAAGTAAGTCCATGTAGCTCTTGAGAAATCATCCACAATGGTTAAGAAATAATGACATTTGTCCATAGTAGGGTGTTTGTATGGTCCCCAAACATCAACATGGATAAGTTCAAACAAGGATTTTGCATTAGAATCACTAAGAATAAATGGTGAAGCATGATGTTTAGCTAAAGGGCAAACATTAAAACTATAATCATTACAATCTTTAGAAATTGAAATTGATTTTATTTGTTCTAAAACAGAAAGTAAAGGATGACCAAGCCTTGAAGTGCCAAGATCCTAGTTGATGGTGAGAATGGGGTAAGAAGGTGCTAAGGTTTCTATGCTTTGATGGATGTAGAGTCCATTTATAGCGGCTGCCATGGACAATTTTCTTGGGGTGGTCCTGAAATAGCAGCAAAATGTGTAAACAGGACAAAAGGGGTAGTGCATTCCTATATTCGCTCACAAACAAAAGTTTATAGGCAAATGCGAAGGGATATAGATTACTTGTGCACTGTGATTGCAGAGTTAATGTCACTGACCCAGTAATGGGTGATTCAAAGTTGTTATTGCCATTAGGTAAGTTACATGAATAGTTTGTCGTGCAAACTTAAATGTTATCCTTAATGTGATGGATATGCAGACATGATCAATACACCACTATCTACTACCCACAAGTATCTTTGGCTTATTAGGACAGAAGCAATGACTCTATACTTTTTAGCACTAACATGAGAGGGAAATAAATTTGTATGATCTACTAGAAACAGAAGCTATGAGTTTAGGTTTACCATCACTGCTTATGAATGGCATACCATTAGTCTCCTTATTGTTTTGCATCATGAGGATCATTTGATTCAACTGGTTTTGCAATTTATCTATTCTAGCATTCATTGCAGCATCATTTGATGAGTTTGCAATCGGTAAATCAGTAAAACATCCGCTGCGCCGTTGCCATGATTATATTTCTTTTCCACGATACAAACTCACATTGTTCATGGTGTTTGGTTAGAAGTTTATACTTTTCCATGTAATGGATGACCCCACTGGATAACCAACTATCTTGTAACATTCCTCCTTTGTGTGTCCCTCCTTACCATAATTACCATAAATTACACCTTTTTTGAAACTGCTTCTTCTTGATGAGGATTCACCTTGAGTATGATTTCTTGATGATGATCCTCCATGACTGAAATTCCTTCCAAACCTTGAGTTATCAAATCTTGAGTTGTTATATGAATTTCTTGGGTTGTTAGAGTATGCAACATTGCATTTAAATTAAAAATTATTTTTAAAAATTTTTTTATTTAAAAAATTTAAAGTATTTAAAAAAATAAAAAATATTACAATAAAAATAAAGGAGTGTTCTAGAAAGAGAAGCTCTTCTCATTGTTTTTCTTAATTTGCCTGAGTCTACTATAGCTTTAGCGACTGTGGGCATTGGAATCATAAGCATAATTTGACCTTAGATGTTTGCAAAACAATCATCTAAGCCATCAAAAACAGAATCAATCTCTTCCATTGGTCTCTTTCACCATTAATTCTCCCATATTCCACAAACACAAGCACATACACACATATATGGTGGCTTCCTACCTATCATACTCACCTAAAAGCCCTTTCAATTTGTGATAATAAACTTCAATTGCCAAGTTATTTTGTTTTAACTGAACCAAATCATTGGTAAGCTGATAAACTCTATGACCATCTAATTGAGAATAGTGTTCTTAAAGTTCTTTTCTTAGATCACAAGCAGTATAGACAAAGTTCAATGAATTACTTATCTGCTCATCAACGGTGTTAAGAATCCATGATATGATCATATCATTTGTTCTTTCCCAAATAGCTCTATGAATTGAAGTCACAACAAGTTCTTCAAATTCACCAGTTACCAGTTTAAGCTTGTTTTTAGCATTTAATGCTATTGATGTGTCGTTGTGTGGTGTATATTTTTATGATTCAAGTTTTAAATTTATATTTTGTCGACTTAACCAAAAACAACACTTTAACGGGCAGTGTACCCGGTCGGTGGTAGATTCGTGGTAAGTAGGGTGTCGAACACTTGAAGCGAGGTTAAATCTCTCAATTTATTTATATTTTGGTTATCTAATCTAAGTTAATTCTAATCTAAGTCAAACCTATGCTAATCCTATGTTAGTTCTAATCCTAATTCTAACAGGTAAAAGGGGGGTTTCAGCCTGAGAGACTGGCACGGGTTTGGTTGGTGACTACAATCAATTCAAGACACTTTAACCCACGCAAGCAAATTAACAGAAGATAAAAGAGCGGTCGAGCCTTATGATAGAAAACTGTATTAGCCATCATTAATCCGATTAGAAGTTGGTTTGTTTATTCAGTGCAATGATTACTTATCTCGAAGAGGCATATCATTCTTAGACTTAGGCGGGACTTCATCCTAAGACTTAGACACATTAATTATGTCACAATTAAAACATCCGCATAAAGCATCCTTATTACTTGATTATAATCTATCTTAGGGATTAAAGCAACGGTGATCTTGTTAAACCCTAGCTCATAGAGACTTTACCCACTTACTGCTTAATGGCAATTTATACTCTAGTAGTCCACTTGTCTAACTATCCAATGGAATCAGAACATTATTTGTTGAATTATCTAGATTCACCTACTAGTCAACATGTTCAATAAACCAAAGGCAGTTTTCGTTAACTAGTTAAGCCAGAAGCATATCCTTAGCATGATTTTAGAAAGACAATACTTGTGATCCTATGATTCTAGATGTATAAATCACTATATGGAGAGCTATCCCGGCATCTAGATTACTTGGTCCGTATCACTAGATCCAGTTGAATGATAGGTCGCATACAAAAGCACGTAAACAAGTATGAATTGATAAACATAAACAAGCATACAACGATAAATTAAGCAATCGAGATATAAACAAAACCAAACATTCAGATCTTCATAATAATGGCTAATACCCGAAGGTATTAGCCTTTAAACATCATAAGTATACAAGATTAATGTTTTAGCCAAGGTAAACGACCGAGGTTAACGAATGATACCCAAAACGGAACATATACAAATATAAGAAATTACACGTTGTCCTTCATAGGATTAGAATGCCAAGACCTCTTCTGCTCTTTTTCTCCTCTGAAAATCGACTTTTGTGGTTTAGGTATCGAGAATATGATTTAGCACACTTAAAACTCGTTTTTGAGTTTTGTATTTATATTGTCTGGAAGTCGGTTCGATACGGCGTATCTAATGGGTTGGATACGGCGTATTGATCTTCTTTCCTTTGTGGTCTTTGGTGAGTGCAGGCACGGATACGCCGTATCTTTATTGAAGGATACGGCGTATTGGTAGTCAGAATAGTAATCTTCAAAATATCTTCATTTAAGCTCCAAAATGCACGCCTTTTGCTAATATTCACCAAGTACTCCATAATTACTGCAATTCTCAAATATAAATGATTAAGTAACAATTCTTTTCAATAATTATATAAAGTGGGTTAAATACATGGGATAAATGATGCTATAAAATAGACGTTATTTCATATCATCAAATATCCCCCCACTTGAATCCTACTTGTCCTCAAGTAGCCATTAGAAGTCTATAAAAATGTATCCCTAAGGATCTATAAAATATACGTTATTTGATGCCATACAAATATCTTCCCCCACTTGAATTCAACTGTTCTCAAGTAGCTTTAGAAGTTATAAAAAATATATCCCTAAGATATTTTTCCGTTAAAGTATTATTTGATCTATTACAAGTACACAACCAAACACCACACGAAAGTAGGAAAGAAATGAGAAACAATCAAATCACATCAGACTAATCTATGTGATAACATGTAACTAATTCGCTCAATTGCTCGGTCATGACGAGTATTCTATCATAAGCTTGGCAAGGATACACATCTCCACCGCTAAAGCTAAGGAGTAACAAGTTTATAAAGGTAAATATGGGTTTATATGATAAGGCGTAAGGTTGATTACTCTAACTAATCTTTATCGATACCAATATTACAGGAGGGCGACAAAGACCACACATATACACCCGTAACGACGAGATAGACACATGTGACTGCTCACTCCTACCTCGAATAAGCTAAAGAGTATGAATAGTAGAGTAATATAGGGTATGGATCTTCTAACTTTCACCAATAGTA
This sequence comes from Tanacetum coccineum, assembly GCA_026074375.1. Lineage (NCBI taxonomy): Eukaryota > Viridiplantae > Streptophyta > Magnoliopsida > Asterales > Asteraceae > Tanacetum > Tanacetum coccineum. The sequence goes on along the minus strand of BQNB010014883.1, from coordinate 29,942 downwards.
ATAAACCAACAAGGCAGCTGAGACATGCATACATGGCCGTAACGACGGAATAGACATGCACGCTCGATCACATCTGTAGGTTCACCAAATGGACCCTAAACAAAGAAGCTTCGGTCACTCGAAGATACAAGACAAAAGTCTAGCTCGAAAGTCAATGTTAATTAATGTTTATTATGTATAAGGGCCAAGATGTAAAAAGCCCAAAAAGAAAGCCCTCAAAGGCAAATCCTTTTAGTATAAATACTCCTAGTTTAGTCAAAATTAGGTTAGCCTCTCCATTATTTATTTTTCATCTTAAGGGTTGTAGCCCACTTTTATTTTCTTTTAAGTCCAAACGTTTAAGTGTTTAATCTTTTGTCATAGATCTTGTTGCTTCCCATACATGGAATGATCTAGGGATCCACCAATTGGTATCAAGAGCCTACAAGATTGATGTATTGATTTGGTTTGTATTTTTATTGATTTCGAAAAAAAAAGGGGTTTATGATTATTTGTTTGTTTTTGATTCTTGATTCAAAGATGGTGTATGTTTAATCTAATATCATTCAAACCATCTTGTTAGCAATCAACGATCTCGTGTTTTTCCTTTGTTCTTGTTGTTTTGGTTCGAAAAGTGTTAAAAAAGACGTAGCGATCGAACGAGTTCTTGCTGTTTCGATCGAACGAGTGGAAAAAAAGGACGATCGAACGAGTGACGATCGAACGAGTGGGAAATCAAGCGATCGAACGAGGGGAAATCAAGGGATCGAACGAGGGGAAATCAAGCGATCGAACGAGGGGAAATCAAGCGATCGAACGAGTGGAAAAGAAGGGATCGAACAAGCCTATCGAACTAGACGTTCGAACAAAACAATCGAACAAGGGGTTCGAACAAGGTTTGATCGAACGAGTGGAATTCTTTTTGATCGAACGAGTGGAATTCTTTTTTGATCGAACGAGTGGTTCGAACAAAGCAATCGAACAAGACGTTCGAACGAGGCGATCGAACGAGACGATCGAACGAGACGATCGAACGAGAGGACGATCGAACGAGAGGACGATCGAACGAGACGTTCGAACTAGACGATCGAACGAGTGGATCGATCGAACAAGCAAAAAAAAAAAAAATTTGTGTCGGATTGTTCCGAAATTTTTATACCAACTCGAAAACGGCCCAACGGTCAAGACTCTTCCTCTTTGAGCGAGAGCCCTGTCATTTTTTGGCCATTCGGAGTCATTTAGGCCCTCAAAACTGCATTTTACTGTTTAAAAATTACCCGAAAATCACAAACCTCACACCAAGTCATCAAATCATCAATCACTTACGATCAGATCATTACTAAACTACGTTATTCAATGGCAACCAATGAAGAAACAAATGCTGCTGGCACCGATACCCGTCCACCAATGTTGGTTGAAAATGATTACGAATCATGGAAGATTCGTATACACAGGTACATTCGAGGCAAACCCAATGGCAAGCTGATATGGAAATCCATCCAGAATGGACCTACACCTCACCCGATGGTCACTGATCCTTGACACACTGCTATTCTACTGTTAATCCCCCGCATCAACCTAGGAGTAAGCTAGACTCTGAGTTCAATGACGAAGAAAACAAGCTCCGAAAATGGCTGATACTCAAGCAGAAATCATTCTCAGTCAAGTTCTATACCTAGAGACACATCTTCACAACGACCTCAATTCAAACAAAGCAATGCAAAGGATATTTGGGATAATTGGAAATGCTTATGCAAGGAATCAGGTAGTACTATTCAACAAAGGAAGGGAAGATCTGTTTGAATGAGTACGAAGCTTTCAGTGCTATTGGAAACGACTCAAAATCTGACTACTTTGTCGTTTCCACAACATTGTTAATGATATGAAGATTACTCAGCTCAACATTCCAACTCATCCAGATGAAACACCAATTTGTCACAACCTATCACGGCTTTGGGGAATATGGTGACTAAGTCCAACAGAACCTGATATCTCAACCACAAAAACCTTAAGTTCGAGATCTATACACATCTCAAAGGCCTATGAGCCCTTCATGCCAAAAAGACTCTCAAGAAACAGGAGCAGTCACAAGTAATTGTTGATTGACAACCACAGGCCTATGTAGCTCACACCACATCTGCACCTGATCTTCACTTTCATCACCCTCACTCCAAGTCCTCAACCAACTGCTCAGTCACCGAATGACGCTTTGAATGCCACTAGACTTCAATTAGCCTAATCACTTAAGTGGTTTCCAAAAAGCAGTTATCCACAACCAACTAACCTTACTCAGTACTTCCTCCAACTCAAGGACTCATGCTACGGTGCACATGTGGTCACATTGTTACTGAACAACTCAGAGGAAAGCACACAGGAGAAATGTTGGTAAAACAGGTTTCGAGGGCAAGAAGTGGATATGTTACAACCGCATTGCAGCAGGAGGAAGGACATTTTACAGTCAGTGTAAAGAACAGAAGAGAAAGATTGGACTCACAGAATACTTCACAAGATAAAGCATACTGATGGAAGCCTAAAGAGAAAGGAGATTGTTTTGGAGATGCTGAAGCTGAAGCAGTCTCGCTGAATTGGAATGCCTGCACCTTATGTATCACAACCTCATCACTAACTACAACCAAACATGTATCAAGCAATCTGAGGATGCTTATGACTGCAACGTGGATGAATTCCCAATGGCTGCTCTCGGCTTTCATGGCCAACTTGTCATCCCACTAGTGCAACCAACAGCAAGTCAATGAGTACACTCCAATGATAATCCATTCTTGGATAATGTGGATTATCAGTTGAATCATGAGATGTCACCAGGAAGAACATTTAGACTCCGATGCTGAGACTGAGATAGATGACAATACGACCCAATCATCAGTATCTTTCTTGACACCCGAACCCAAAATGTTCCAACTGAGGTATCTGCTGACACTTCGTGATAAAGTTTCTATAATTGCTATGATGAGGGGGGGGGGGGGAGGGGGGGGGGGGGGAACCGATAAAATTCATTGGGGGGGGGGGGGGGGGGGGGGGTGGGGGGGGTCAAAAACCCGAACCTAGAACGACGGATGCTTAGGTGTAAACGCAGAGGGGGGAGGGGAGGGGTACAAACAGGCGGTGGGGAGGGAGGAGGTTCGAGACCTTAAAAAATGAGCATCCCTCAATGCAAGGCAAGAAATATATCGTCTAATACCCAAAAGGTCAAACTTGATCTTGAACAAAGTTTAGACAGAACAACCCTAGTGATCACGTAACAATCGAAACGCTGAACTTGTTCAAGAAAATGATTTGCTTAATCCACTCTTTCAGGAAAAAAAAAATCTTTACAATATTTTACAACTGAAAAGGAAGATTTTGTCTGAGAAAAAGGATCTAGCAGATAGTTATCAATGAAATAGGTTGTTTGTAAAGAATGCCAAAACAAAGTTGCAAGAGATATGTTGCAAAGATTTACACATGCCAAACACAAACTATTCCCATGCTTCAAAGAAACCTAAAAATGCAACCAATGACTTGGCACAAGGACACCTAGGACACTCGTAACCCAGGTCCTAGGTTATATGGCCACGCGTGCCAACCTGCGTTGTATGAAGAGCTGATACCCTTTTGCATCTTACTCACCAACCCGTTAGTATATGGGATAGTGAAGAGGTCTTGGTTCAACAAGTTGTTAGCATGAAAAAGATGAGCGAAAAACCAGGACATGTTAGACCCGCAAACGGTTTCTATGACAAGCTTAATGCCCTTAAGTTTGTTCCTCAACAGGAACTGTCTCGTGAACAAGCGTATTGGCTTCCTGCCAAATGAACGTGCTAGTCAAACTAGTAACCCTAAATAGTCCTGACACTCCTTTTTGTTCGTAAAAGTCGAACCTCCAAAGTCAAGTATCTCAGACCATTCTTCGAAATGTTAATAGCTGTTTTTTTCCTCATTGAGTATCATAAAAGAAAGAACCAACTACAAAAACAAGATGATGTTTCTGAATGGTGTAATTGATTATGCAAAACAGTTTGTTGAACAACAACTTGTACCCTTTTTAACGACCATACGAATTCAAAAAACAATATCCAACAGCTAATGGAAACATTTTTCAAAGAGATAAGAGAAATTGAACAGATTTGATGAATTAGGAGCTGAAGTATGAACAATGTGTTTCTTGATAACAAGAATCCTGACATAAGAAGAAAATCTTTAATCAAAAATGACTCTTAATTGCTGAGTGTTAGAAAAAAAGATATCTGCTCAAATTTGTGCTTACATCCGATATTGTTGTGGCCCCCTAGTTCGAAGTTGCCTTTGCGGAAGATCTTAGATCTGCATTGCGACAGGTGACAACACTAAAGTTTACTTGAACATGAAGCTGAAGTTTTTAAAACAACAAAAGATGGTCCATTGAAATCTAGAAACTAAACTCTCATTTACAAAAGAACCATATTGATTTTACACAACTAAATTTCAAAAACTATAAACAGTGCATAAGACACTTCCAGTGCCTCCAATGCAATTTTTGAAATTAACAAGTTTAAGGAAAACACTTCAAGAGCAAGATGACACTATCATGAATTTAGAACTCAATCAACATCACAAGAATGTTGAAAGTAGGTTCCCCCACAAAGGTAGTTGTGACCAACAGGGCTGTTGAAACTTACAGAATTCAGTTGCAATAATGAATTACCTCCCTTAGATTCAGCTAGATGCCCAAATGAGAAAACGTGAGTCAGAAAAGACGAGTATGATGAACTGTTCACAGATGGCCGCATACTCACTCACAAACTAGCGAACAAGAAAAGCTTAGTGCCTTACTGCTGAAAATACAAAGCTGAAAGCCAAGTTTGACTGGTAAAATGAGTATGGGGACCTTCTCCCTCAGAGACACCCAAAGTGCTAGACTTCAGGAAATTACAACGATGTTCTAGTAAATTCACCACCCAAAGAGGCCAACTGGTAAACATGCCCCGTTGCCTTAAGAAAAAGCAGTTACTATTTCAAGACGCCCCACAGGACTCAACTAACCCATACAGAAACCACCAGTGCAACAAAACAAGAAGCCTAATGTTTCTGTAATCTGTCTACGAAAGAACCAACCTGCCACTTAACCCTCAGCAAACCTATGCCAAAGAGCGACACACAGAACCAACGTAATCTGGCCAAGTAAAAGTGAGAGACGCGAGGAGAGCCGCAGACACAATAGGAACCTTGAAATTTTTGATCATAATCAGATGTGATTCGATCTATGAAGTGTCTGTGAATACCAAAACCCCCCCAGACCACACATAAGGGAATCATACCTTAAGAAGGTTTGAAAGCAACCAGGAAACATAATGTGAACACTACTAAGACTTCTTGAGACCAAAAAGGGTTGTTGTAGTGTTAAGAGCCTCAGTGGAGACCCACTGGAAACCAGACCATTTTGGTGTTGATACCTTCCTTTTAAACTAGGATAGTGGAACCCATTGTTGACCTTAAAACTTACCCCGAGCGTTCGTTCCTAGATCAAAGTTACTAAGAATCTCAAGGTACACTGATTGCAAACTTAGTGATCGAAGGCTTGATGTCCAAGGGGATATCTGGTATTTTTGAATGCAAAACATTGTAACATTGTTGTATATTAAAAAAAAAAAAAAAAAAAAATTTAGATAGAATGGCTGCAGTTATTTCAGCTGTAACCGGTCTTAAACCCACGAGGATTTTATTGTTCGTTACATGCATTTAATTCATGTACAGAACAAGAAGTTGTCTAAGCCCCAAACCAGTTTTTCTCATAAACAACTTGTTTTTATCAAACAGGTTCGGTTAACCAAATCAAACATTGACCACGGTTCTTGTTTATGAGGGGGAGAATCAGTATTTTCTAACAGTTGTTGTGCAAGGTCAAAAGACGTACTTGCTTGATTCTATTGTCTGCACATATTGACAACACGACCAAGCGCTATACAACTTCAAGAAGATTGCAGTATCATTCCTGTCTAGTATTCAAAGTCTTGTTTCAATCTCACTTGATATTTGTGCTATTTCACCTCACCTCATACTTTGAGGGGGAGATTGATACATTTTAAGTCCATTCTAGATCAAAACCATTCACAAGTTTCATACTTTTGATCGGGGGAGAAAATGTGACTTAAACATGTAAAACGGATAATTAATGATTCGATTGATTCTAAAATGCTAAGTCCTATCCATGCATGTGCTAAACATCTTTCGATTATCGACGCACATGTGTAGGGGGAGCATAAGTGTTAAAATATCAAAAATGTCAAGATACCAAAAGTTTGTGTTATACACACGTATCTTGATAAATGACAAAGAATCTTTTGTTTCATGTTCGTGAAAGTGATCTTATGGAATGCTGAGGAAAGAGATGTTGTACCACCAGGGTATTCGTATGAATGCTCATGCCTGGTCTTCGGACTGCGCCCACTAGTGAAGTGGATTTCCATAAATGTACTTGTACAAGTTTGGATTTCCCAAGGCACTTCATATCTTTCGGGATATATTTCAAAACATCATCAGAAGCATTCTGATTTAAACTTTCGTTTGTGCCCCAAACAAATTTTATAAGCACATCGAATGTTTTTCAAATCATTTTTGCCACAGGCCTTCTACGGTACTTAATTGTATTAAGAAGTAAAACGCTGAAAAAGGAATTATACGGTATAGTCAGCAGATAGTAACTGTACTGACTCACTCTTTACCATTCTATTAGTAGAAATACTTATAGTGTGTTAGTCTTCGGACATCTGGTCTAGAGAACGGCGAACATTAGGGAATCTGATACTTAGGTATTAGAGGAACTAGCTTGTCACGTGCCGGAAAACCTGTCAAGAAGGTTCTTTGAATGAATCTATCTGATCACAGGTGCAGTATTCATACTGTAATCATTGATCCTCACGGAATCAGAGGTTAATGTAACCGACCAGATTGAGTATCGTCTATACTCGGTCCCTTCAAAATATAAAACCTTTGTGTGTTCACAAAATGTTTTTCTAGAACACATTAAGTGGATTTTACATAACAAAATGTTTTTGTTGGTGACTAAATTGTTCTATCATAGCGAATGACGACTCAAAGTATCCGATGCAAGACATGCTCATATCCTTACTCACATATCTGAAGAAATCAAGAAAGTTTGCATTCAAAGCTTCCGCACAATCTCTGAAAATCAATGTCTTCTTCAAATACTAAAAGTTATAATGATTGGAAGAAGATACATCATCAAAGCTTTCAAAGATTCCAACAGATATGAGCATGTGAGACTAAAGATCAGCGTATGTGGCTAAAGTCAAAAGGGAAAGAAGATCACAAAAGTAATTTCAGAGAAGTAAAGCTTAAACAAGTCAAAGATCAAGATCAAGTCATCACAACAAGTTCTGAGATCAAGATCAAGTGTTAAAGATAGAATTAACCAAAGCACAACAATTGAAGTACACTATCACAACGAGCTAAAGAGACAAGCACGAAGTAGGAGCTTCAAACAATCTCATGACCCTGCAATCTAGGGGGAGATTGTTAGGGATCACAAAATGGACCCACGAACAAAGAGCTTCGTCATCGAAGATACAAGACAAAAGTCTAGCCGTTAGTTTATTAAATTAATTAAAGTTATTAAATGTAATTGGGCTGACAAAGAAAAGGGCCCCCCCCCCCCCCCCCCCCTGAAAAGCCTAACAAAACCTATAATGGGCATAACCATTTAGTATAAAAAAACACAAGTTAAGGTCATAGAATAGGTGAGACAGTTTAGTTAGTCAATATAGTTATTTATGGTTTTAGCCACCAAAAGGTTTTCTTTTCAATCATCAATAAAGTATTTTATTTTTCCTGCATCTTGATTCTACACATCATTGTTAAGGTTTGTATGAATGATCATGGAACCTACATTTTTCTTAAATTTGAACTAATTAAAAACTATACAAATAATAAAACTCTTAAAAATAAAGTCCTAAAATTTTTATAAAAATTACACTAATTAAAGAAAATGCGCAGAAATTTTCTAAAAATAAAAGCCCTAATTTTTATCTTTTTATAAAAGTTTAATTAAACTAATTAAAACCTAACCCTAATTATTAATTAAAACTAAATAAAACTAATTAAAAACTAACTTAGGGACTAAACAGTGTTATGACATTAAGGGCTAACGTGGGCTTAACAAACATTTAAACGCAACGATTAACTAAGAAACAACTAAAACAGAAAAATTACAAGAATGGTCCCTGAGGACCTAACCCGATTACAACTAAAGGCCTAATAAGCTCAAATTTTAAAAGTGCTTATCATTAAAAACTTGAAAGAGCAAAGTTGTAAAGGAAGCTAGTAGGAACAATATTAATAAAAGCTACTTGGGCTGAAAATAACAAATAAGCTCAGTAAGAGCTTATCTATCAGCTGACCTCAGAAAGTGGGTCTTAACCCTTGGTTTTAGAAAATAAGCTATAAAAAACTCAAAATTAGCTCAAAATGTAAAAGGAAAGAAGTTATAAAAAGCTTATAATATGCTTAATCTATAAATGAAAAGAAATAAAGGCTTAAACTACTTTTAAGCTACTGAAATTGATCATGAACTAAGCAAACTCAGAAAATAAGCAAAATAGCACAAAATCAAATTAAGCTAAAAACTTTAAAAAGCTAAACTAGACTCTAAATCTTTTAGGACTTATCAAACTACTTATAATCTATCTATATAAGCTATAAAATCTAGACTCTTTAGCTAAATTAACAAATTAAGATTCTACTTAAGTTCCTGCTGTTTTTGATGTTTTCAGGCCTTTTTTATGACTTTTGACAGCAAAATAAGCTAAGACAATAAGCTAGAAAACAAAATTAAAGACTTAAACTATATTAAGCTGTGGCTAATCTTAATACTTCTTGAATCTAAGAATCTAAAAACTACTTATACTAAACTAAAAACTAAGCTGAAAGTGACAGTACTAACTTAAAGTTAGTACTGGTGCACTTCTAGTTAGTACTGGTGTAACCTGTACTAGTGCAAACCAACAAGTTCAGGTTTCCTAAGGGAAATTGATAGATTAATAACATTAATACGGGTTATTAAAAAGAATTAGAATGAGAAACTCCCTTGATATTTGCTCGGTAGATTCTCCATGTAGATTTATTGAGCAAGATTGTGTGTGTTGAACAGCCGCCTTGAAGTTTCAAGACACCAAACTCTCAGATTCTAGATTTGTAAATTTCCACCATATATTCATGATATTTTCTTTCACGAGGTCTTGTGTAAAATAGAAAAACAAGTGCCAATTTTCATCTCCGTGTATTCGTTTGGTTAGACTCGAAATAAATACCTAAAACTATACAGGAAGTCGATACGCCATATCCATACCCCAGGATACACCGTATTGATACATGTATCGTATACGCTGTATTCGTTTAACAAATACGCCGTATAGAATGTGCTGAAAATAAAGACTGGATAACGTCCAAAAGGCTAATACGCTGTATCCATGGGGTTTGGATACGCCGTATAGACAGTCTGGGAAGATAGACTCGATAAAAATTGAAAATACATTCCTGGTTGTCTCCCGGCAAGCACTTTTATTTACAGAAAAGTCTTTAAGTTAGACTTGCCCCAATTTAATCCCATCCTTATAAAACAATTTGGGGTCGAACGGGATGCCAAATGGCACATACAAATTATTGATTAGAAAAATGAATGACATCCCTTTGTTAAGATGATTCCAAGTTATGGTATTAAAATTTAATTCCTTGATAAAAGTTTCAGTTTTGAAAAAATTATTAGATGTATCATGACTTGTTTCATAAAAGCTTTTTAGACCATTATGCATAGGCACCATAATTATGTATTTATTACATTACCCCATGAAGATTATTTAATATCGATTTTATCACCATCTTTGTCTTATCCAACTTTAAAACATCATCGGGATGAATAATGTTGTAAGGGGAATAGAATCATTAAAGATACCAAAACCATTTTTGTCCTCTTTTATCATATTCAGCATTGATGTTTTATCATTTAAATCATAATTCATCGATATGATTTGAGGGCTAAATTTGGGTTCAGATTAATAAATCTTATTTAGAACTTTTGAGTTCTTTGTAAACAATGGCTGTTAATCATCTCAAAAATCTTTAAAGCAGTCTTAATCCATTAAACAACTGATCGTAGGCTCAGGTGATGGAAGTGAAGGCAAATTGACTTTTTCATTATCATTTTCCGAATCCGTTTTCAAATCATTGGTAGAAATTATTTTATAAGAAAACGAGTTTTTGTCAAAAACCTCCGTGTAATCTTCATCGTCGGAATCGTCAAACGAAACTCTAAAGTCAATTTCATCATTAAGAGAACTTACCGTGGGTTCACAAGAAAGTGTTTTTCAAATGATACCTCGTCATTAAAGGTTATAGCGGGGAATTTGGTTTCAATGGATCTGAGGTCATGAATGTATTCATCATACCAGATTTTACCATACTTAGCAGTTTCTCAGTTAAACACTTTCCCACGTTTTCGAGCTTTTTCTTCCTCGAGCCTGATGTATTCTTCCATAGTAATGTTTGGATCGTCCATCCTATAATAAACTTACTAGAAAAACTTGTAAAATAACCAATACGTCGTATTTAGTGAACTGAATATGTCGTATCACACAAACAGAATAAGCAAACAAGCAGGAATATAAACTACTCTAAACTACACTACTCCTAAGGGTTAGATCTAATATTAAAAACCAAAACATAAAATAAAAATCAAGATTAAATTTTACTCTCCGGCAACGGCGCCAAAAACTTGATGTGTCGTTGTGTGGTGTATATTTTTATGATTCAAGTTTTAAATTTATATTTTGCCGACTTAACCAAAAATAACACTTTAACGGGAAGTGTACCCGATCGGTAGTAGTTTCGTGGTAAGTAGGGTGTCGAACACTTGAAGCGAGGTTAAATCTCTCAATTTATTTATATTTTGGTTATCTAATCTAAGTTAATTCTAATCTAAGTCAAACCTATGCTAATCTTATGTTAGTTCTAATCCTAATTCTAACAGGTAAAAGGGGGGTTTCAGCCTGAGAGACTGGCACGGGTTTGGTTGGTGACTACAATCAATTCAAGACACTTTAACCCACGCAAGCAAATTAACAGAAGATAAAAGAGCGGTCGAGCCTTATGATAGAAAACTGTATTAGCCATCATTAATCCGATTAGAAGTTGGTTTGTTTATTCAGTGCAATGATTACTTATCTCGAAGAGGCATATCATTCTTAGACTTAGGCGGGACTTCATCCTAAGACCTAGACACATTAATTCTGTCACAATTAAAGCATCCGCATAAAGCATCCTTATTTGCTGATTATAATCTATCTTAGGGATTAAAGCAATGGTGATCTTGTTAAACCCTAGCTCATAGAGACTTTACCCACTTACTGCTTAATGGCAATTTATACACTAGTAGTCCACTTGTCCAACTATCCAATGGAATCAGAACATTATTTGTTGAATTATCTAGATTCACCTACTAGTCAACATGTTCAATAAACCAAAGGCAATTTTCGTTAACTAGATTTTAAAACCAGGAGCGTATACTTAGCTCGATTTTAGAAGGGGACAAAATATTGTGATTTATGTTTATGATGTATATATCCTATATGGAGAGCTATCACAGACTCTAGATTTACTTGGTCCGTATCACTAGATCCAGTTGAATGATAAGTCGCATACTTAAGCACGTAAACAGTATAAATGATAAACTATAAACAAGCATACAACGTTAATTAAGCAATCGATATATAAACAAAACCAAACATTTAGATCTTCATAATAATGGCTATTCGAAAGGTATTAGCTTCAAAAAATCATAATTAATACAAGAGTAATTGTTTTAGCCAAGGTAAACTAACTGAGTTAACGAATGATACCAAAAACTTAATAATTACAAAAGTATAAGAAATTACACGTTGTCTTCTATGGATTGAAATGCGTTACAAGACCTCTTCTAATCTTTTTCTCCTCTGAAAATCGACTTTTGTGGTTTATGTATCGAGAATATGATTTAGCACACTTAAAACTCGTTTTTGAGTTTTGTATTTATAGGGTCTGGAAGTCTAGTTCATACAGGTATCACAGGGATTGGATCGCGTATTGGAGTTTCTTGGAGTAGGGACCACGTTTGATATCTTCCATAATCTTCACATACTATATATCCAATACGGCGTATTGGTCTTCTCTGGATACTGCGTATTGAGCTTGTTTCCTTTGTGGTCTTTTGGCGAGTGCAGACACGGTTCGCATATCTTCCTTGTATGGTACGGGTCGTATTGGTAGTCAAAGATCAATTAATCTTCGGAATATTCTTCATTTAATAAACTCCAGTATGCGTGTCTTTTGCTAATATTTCCAAGTTACTTCGTAATTATTGTATTTCTCAAATATAAAGATTATGTTATAATTCTTTGCATAATTATACAAAATGGTTAATACACGGAATATATGATGCTATTAAAATAGACGTTATTTGATGGATCAGATTCATCATTGATTCTTTGTCCAAGGATCCATAGTTATCAGATCCTATTAGCTTCTTTGAAATCAGAATTAAGCCAGGATGATCATTTGGATGAAGGAATAGAGGGTGATTGGGTGAATTAGGATCATTATCATTGACTGGTGGTATGTTAGTGTTAGGATTTTGGTTATTTGAGGAGCTCACCATTGTTGAGTTATTGAAGGTGACTGAGAAAAAGTGGTTAGATTCACCAGAGAAGATGATCAGATTTTGTTATTTTAAACTGAATTGGTTAGATAGTTTTAAGTTTGTTGAGATGAAGGTTGGGAGCCATTGTTATGTTCTGTTACCAATAATGGAGAGAAAAAACAAATGAAGTGAAAATTGATTATTTCATTATTAAGAATTGAAATGAAAGAGACATCTGCTCTTTTTATTGGCTTCAAAGACAAAAATGGAGGGAAAATAAATCTAACTAACCTGTTTAAACTAAGATCAGTTTGACAATTGAGTTGACTAAATTTCTAACTAGCTACAAACTGAATTTACATTCAAAACTACAATGACTCTTGTTATGATGTAAGCAGGGTTCTAAATAGCGCCGCTATAGCGCGCTATAGCGGCGCCATAGCGCGAGGCGTAGCCTCCACGTTACGAAACAGGCCAAGGCGTCGCCTTTAGGCGTGGCGTGCAATAAAGCGTGATAAGGCGTGATATAGCGCGCTATAGCGCAAGGCGTGGCGCGTTTTTTTGAAGCTTTTAAGAGATTTATTTTTTTTTTTGAATTTTTTAAAGATATTTATTGGACTTGAGCTTATTTACAAGTATTTATGATTTGGGTCGATGGATGTTGTGCTTAGTAACTGATATAACTCAATTTTATGCCCTAGTCAGCTAATTATATTGACACTCAATATTATTTTGGCCGCTTTGAGTCACGCCTTAAAAACGCTATGACGCAACGCCTCACGCTTAAGCTAGAGGCTTGGCTTTTGTCCGCTACGTCACGCTTCACGCTTTTTATAACATTGGATGTATGTAGTTAGATGGGAAATGATGTTGATGATCATTTGTGTGTTCTTGACAACTACATCGACTCTGTTATGATATAGTAGCTTAGATCCTATGAGTGTTCTTGTCAACTACAATTAGAGGTGCACCAAATAAACCGGTTTTCGAACCGGACACTGGTTTGAACCCGAGGACCGAACGGTCAAAACGGTTTTGACCGAACCGGTTCGGTTCCTGGTCAAACTGACGGTTGAACGGTTTCGACATTTTTGGGGATTCATCGTGTGACTACGTTTGGACCGGTTATGTCGAACCGGTTTTTGGAACGGTTTGGAACCGATTCCGATTTTTTTGGCTAAGTGGGTCCGGGAATTTCTTTATCAGATTTTCTTTTTCTATTAGATTTTCTGTGGATAAACTGGATAGGATTAGCAGATTTTCTTATATCTAGTATATTAGGATGTTTTATTACATACTATTATCACAAAATATCAATCCCTTCATACAATCTTTCTTAAGAACAAAAAAAAACATATCAACCTTCAATGGGCAAGTGAATCCGCCATCTGGCTTCAGCTACTACGGTGTTCGTTATCAAGTGCCACTGCAAATCCGTGAAATCCGTACAAACCAGTCGAAACCAAGAAGTTTGGGAAGACTACAACATGTGCATTATGACCGACGGTCATAAAAAAGCACAATGCAAGTTCTGCTTTCATTTCTTTGCGGTTGGTTCCAATACGACGTTGAAGAATTCATAGTTAGTCATCCTCATGTTGAAGTACTCTAAGGCTCAGCAGATAGCAGAACCCTGAAGCGGGGCTCAACGACGATGGGCCGAGATGGCAGTTTTCATGACACATCGGATTTCTACGTGATCAATTTGCGGGTTTGGTGATTCAAAGAGGGATTACCATTTAAACCCACTTCTGCAACGAACAGACAACGAGGGTGTGTTCAGAAACACTATGCTACGCGCTACATCATGTAAGTCGTTCTACCCTTAAAGTGATGCTATGAAAATTATGGGTAGCGGCTAACAAGCAACAATTGATGGTTTTGAATGATTAAATTACATTGGTAACCTAACAACGGAACATATAGTGCCGCTCCTCATAATAGCCCGGTTCTTAATGTAGTGTTACCGAAATTGGATTGAACCTAGTTTCTTGGCAAATGATTGAAAGCGGGTCATTTCGTTCGAAGAGTTTTCGTTGAGCACACCGGTATATTAACTTGAATATATGTTAGAAAAAGTCTTTGTCCGTTTTTGGTTTTAAGATAAAATTTTGTCAATTACTTTGGTCAATGCCAGCAACAACACATCGGCCATGATAAACTAAGATTAAAATACACCCACCATTGTGGGGTAGATTTATCATAGGTCGTTGTGTTGCACACATCATTACTTGGTTGTGCAAGATGGTTTAAACGGCCCCTTAGTTAATAAATGAAAGGTGGCTTTCAAACAAATGTTAAAAGATGTTTCAAAATCTGGTGAGAAAAATCCGTAGACGGTATATTTTAATTTGTCACTGAGCAGAAAAAACTGTTATTCGCCAAATTGGGACATTGAACACGAATGGTACTCACTTTTGAATATGTTAGAAAGTTGTGTTGAAACAGAAAATATGTTGAGTCTTTATCATGACTCATTTTAGGTCAGCAAGAATGGTAGAAGTTTAACTAATATTCCAGGATGATTTTGGGGACGTATTGAAATGTTAAAACCCATTACTTGCGGTGTTTCAAAATGCTACGGTTCGTTTTGCGGGGGTTTACTACCTCAAATCTCCATTGGTTTTTGACAGATTTGTTTTAAGGTTGTAAATTATCTGAGTTAGAACTTGAGGGGGGGTGTTGTCAAAGTATGGTTAATAACGATGAGAGAAAACTTAGGAAAGTGATTTTGGAAAACATGCCACAATAATTAATTGTGCAAGCGCTTTAAATCCATGTTTTTAATGTATCTGGGGTTAGACTATTTGTTGAAAATATAAAGTAGGACTGGAGTTTGCGTTGATGGGTTTGAATCTAGGTCTGTAGATTATTTTCTGTATCTTTCAAGGGATTTTGTATATATGTATTATTACGAAATATGGTAGTCACAGACTCTATCAACAACTGCTGAGGTTCTTCAATCCCAAAAGAGTCGTGATCCTTACAGCGTATCCAAGGGATTGGATACGGCGTATTGGAGTTTCTTAGAGTAGGGACCACGTTTGATATCTTCCAGAATCTTCACATACTATATATCCAATACGGCGTATTGGTCTTCTCTAGATACGGCGTATTGAGCTTGTTTCCTTTGTGGTCTTTTGGTGAGTGCAGGCACGGATACACCGTATCTTCCTTGATGGATACGGCGTATTGGTAGTCAAAATCATTAATCTTCAAAATATCTTCATTTAAGCTCCAGAATGCGCGTCTTTTGCTAATATTCACCAAGTACTCCGTAATTATTGTTATTCTCAAATATAAAAGATTAAGTAATAATTCTTTGCAATAATTATACAAAATGAGTTAAATACATGAGATAAATAATGCTATAAAATAGACGTTATTTGATGTCAGCTATCATCATTGATCTTTTCCAAGATCCATAGTTATCAGATCCTATTAGCTTTTTTGAAATCAGAATTAAGCCAGGATGATCATTTGGATGAAGGAATAGAGGGTGATTGGGTGAATTGGGATCATTATCATTGACTAGTGGTATGTTAGTGTTAGGATTTTGGTTATTTGAGGAGCTCACCATTGTTGAGTTATTGAAGGTGACCGAGAAAAAGTGGTTAGATTCATCAGAGAATATAATCAGAGTTTGTTATTTTAAACTGAATTGGTTAGATAGTTTTAAGTTTGTTGGAGAGAGGTTGGAGCCCATGTATGGTTCTGATACCATAATGAGAAAACAAAATGAAGTGAAATGATTATTTCATTACTTGAGAATTGAAATGAAAGATACATCTGCCTTTTATAGGCTACAAAGAAAAATGACGGGAAAATAAATCATAACTAACTTTTAAACTAAGAACAGTTTGACTTGCGTTGACTAAACTCTAACTAGCTACAAACTGAAATTACATCAAACGACAATGACTCTTGTTATGATGTAAGTAGTTAGAGGAAATGACTGTGTTGATCCTTTGAGTGTTCTTGACAACTACAATGACTTGTTATGATGTAAGTAGTTAGAGGAAATGACTGTGCTGATGATCCTTGGAGTGTTCTTGACTGAGGCTTCACAACTTCTCTGTTCAGCTACTTCTTTGTATCCATTATACGCAAAATTAGTTCAATTTTTATACCGTAAAACAAATGTTTTTATATTACAGATAAAAATGCCTCGTCATATCAAGAAGTAATATATTTAAATTGTTTTGATATTACAGTGCATGATATTAAAGTTTTACCATAATTAATTGTATAGGTTTTCATTTGTATCTAACGAGCAGGTTTTCCCGTGCTCTGTTGCGGGACGGTTAGCGGGCGTCAGTGAGCGCAGGACGGTTAGCGGGAGTCGATTTGGGTTAGCCGTGAGCACTTTCGTCGTTTCGGGTGTCGTTGTTATAAAGACACCATTTACATAATTCAAACTTCAAAGAATTATAATAAATACGTGGGTCTTCAAAGAATTAGAACAGCAAAACTTCAAAGAAACTCATCAGTCTACCAAATTCCATTAAAGAAATAAACTCACATTAAAAGCACCAATAAAAGCCTTTTGTAGTTTGTCGCCAACATATATGAACACAAAGAAAGAGATACTAACCAAGCTAAAAAACAAATCTAACCTTTACAACTTGTACCTGAATACATTAAAGCAAAACAAAAATATAAACCGTAGTCTCTAAGACTGGTTTGTTCATCTACAATTTGCAGCAAAAGAACATTAACAGATATTGCATGTCTTCAGATCCTAGTGAAATGACCAAATTTCATCCAAGTTTCTTTTTGTCACGTAACCTACTTATACATGCCCGTATTGCCATCTATTATACACAAAAATGGAGACGTTAAATTATTTACCTATACTATGCAAGTCGCTATGAGTAGACAATTGATATGACATATTTTAACACTCGTAACGACATGATCAGATTTCACCCGAGTTCTTTTTGTCGTGTAACTCGATTACTCATGCCCGTGTTGTCATCTAATATGCACACACAAAAATGTTTAATCATAACTAATTTTTGTGATCACCTTTATGGCCAACAATATAAAACCAAAAGATTTCATATATGAACAGTCAAACATGAGAATAGAAAGAGACATACCTTATTCAATCAGAGAAGGAAGATATAGCAATGCAAAGGAGAAAGAACTTGTCCCCTCTTCTCTGAGAACCCGGCGCCGCATAATTCATATAGGACCCTGCATTTTCCACTGGAAGTATGCCGATGAGTTTCTTCTGTAGACTGCAATCATAGCAATAAATTGTCATCTATGAAGCTTATGAATTCGTTCTAAAAATTTGAAAAATATGAAGGTTTTTTAGGCATAGATATAGGCATTTATTTGTCAATCAAACACAAAGTTTTCAAGTCCTATCCAGATTTCTTCTGCATAGTTGATAAAGCCCATTTTAAATCATAAGATAGTACCAAGAATTACAGGCGTAAATGAAGTTAATCATGGAGATGATGAACCTGTAAGTCGTTCTTGCGGACAACACTTCACAAATTTCTGGAGCACTGGTAAGAATCTCAGAATCAAGAAAACGCTCAGACGCATGCCTAAAGAGAAATTTGGTTGTAGATGCTCCACCCTGCACTTGGTAGAAGAACATTATGGTAGATACATGTGCACACATAATATACATTTCAAATATGTGTGATAACTGGCAGAAAACATAAATAGTAAGGATACAAAAGAGGTATAAATAAGTTTAATTCATACACCTCCAATCCACCATTAGCTTATGTAAGTACATATATAAATTTATGACTTCATTGCTGATAAGCCTCTATGTGGTAAGTTATGTCATCATATATAAACAACAATATCCATGTATGTGGTACTATGTAAATCATAAGATAGTATCATAAATGTGCGGGTCACTTTTTTTCGTTTGCTCAAAGTATAATACACTGATCCGTTTCACCATTTTTTAAAGTAAGATAAAGCATAACCCATATAGACTAACATGTTTAAAAAGCTGAAAGCTAACCTCAAAAACGATGTCGTCCAGACCCACCGTTCGCAGCTGAGTCATATATTATAGGCCTAGGAAATTAGTGGCAAGTCGCCATAATAGAATCCTGCTGCGGAACGCTTGATGCAGCACAGATCAAAACACCCAGGTCGATCACCTCACACAAAATGGCCTTAATCACTTGGCCTTTCAGAAAAATGTTGCAGCAGCCGTAGCTAAACACCCTATGGATGAACATTTCCATGTAAGCATCAGTATTGTTTAGTTCCTGTGCGCAAGTGTTTAATACTAACTTAGCTAATGCATCTAATTACATCCCATTAGAGATGGAAATTTCAACCCAAATATAATAAATAGGTCAATCTGGGAATGAATCAATCAAAAGGTTGATAGTGAATTGAAGTTATACCTCTACCCATGTTGCTAGTTTCGGTCTGCCAGCGCAAACATCATACTTGTTTACTTCTTGTATGAATAATTAAAACCTTTATACGAAGGGAATAAAGGCAGCGCTTTTGGAAGTCAGCAAAAATTCGTCACACACCAGTTCCAAACAAAGCTTATGTTGGTGCAATTCGCTTATCTTTGATGAAATCAAAATTTTCCCCATATGCTAACTTTAAGGTAGGAGATAATTATTGTTGAGACACCTGTAATAAATTTATGAGCTATTTTATTATTATTGGCCTTTAAAGGGGTGTTTGGAATTGCTTATTCAAATTACATAATAGATTTTTAAATTATGATGCAATCTTTTTATACCCGGAGGTGCTCCAAGAAGAACAAATCTCTTTGTAATTTCAGCCGCATAGAAGATTAAAACTTTAATAACTTAGTCCTTACATCCAATTGCTTTCTTCGCACTTTCTTGCCCGACTTTTTGACCCTATGTCTGCAACAAAAAAGATTTATTATATGATTACTCTTTCATAACCAAAAAGGGTCCCTTACCTGAAATACAAAAACACATTGCAAGATTTAGCATCAAAAAACTACTACACAAAAGGTTTCCCCTGTTTACATTTCTCACTTCCTTGATTTCAATTATGTAGTTATCTTGGTTCACTTTTATAAGACTCGTTTCGGAGAAATTGAGAAAGGTATAATATATTATTTTCAATTCTATATGTGCAAGGTCTGCCGATATTTAATTTTCCTTTACAAATGCATACCATAAGCAGGCATGTACACAATATTATATGACCTAGCTTAATAGTTATTACTGTTACATAAACAACTTCAAAGACATGTTATTTTTTCATTCATAGTTGAACACAAACGTGCTATCTTGCTTAGAGTTTCCACTGACCCATATAAAGGAATTCATGCTTCATTAAATGAAAGGCTCAAATGTTGCAGCTATAGAAAATTTAGACCGACTTTCAAAAACAATGCTTCTATTAAAGTATTAAGTGATCACAGCATCACACTCATATTATCCTCTAAAATGTATTTGTAATGCTTTTCATTATATCCAGTCTAAAGCTTGAGGGATTGTTCTATAAAAATGTCTCAGTACAGTTATGTATGTATATGCTAGTTGGTAAAAGTTTAAATACCTTAGAAGTACATGTGTCACTACAACCCGTCTGTTCATGCAACTGAGACTCGTCAACTGCATGTTGCGGTATTACATCATCTGAGACTGTCGTATTTACCTATCCTCATGGTATGTATTTGTACAGGCTCTAAATAGGTGATGGTCTTTTTTTATCAAATAGTTATTTTGTTGCTAATCAAAATCATAATGTTACAGATTAGCAACAATAAGTTGATAAAAAAAGACCAGTATGTACATAATCTCTAAACAGTATGTACGAAATAGTTATTTTGTTGCTAATCTCTAAACAGGTGTTGCAACAAAATAACAGCTTGCAACTTGTGGTAAGTTAGGCGAGTACCTTGCGCTTACGTTCCTCGCACAAAGGTGGGAGTATCTTTCAAAGACATTAGAATTAGCGTCTGGTTTTAGCTTACGCTTCATAGAATCTGAAGTAGCTCTTTGAGCGTCTGCTGTTGTTCCTGCAAAGTAGTCAATCCACATATAAAGAGAAATCTTCGATGAAATACGATAAACATTGACTCAAGAAATACACGGTAGATTCCATGTACCTTTCAAAGCTGCAATGGACCGCGGTGCTGCATTCTGTGCACGGAATTCAGAGTATCTTAGGAAAATATCCAGATTTGAATGTAGTTTTGGCGTCATGTTTCGACCTATTGGTTGAGACTGCATCTGAGAACCACGAATATGTAAAGAGCCATCCGCCCGAAGTAGTTGTTCCGTAGCGTATCGAGAAGGTGATGATTGAGATAGGCCTGTAGCAACAAAGAGCTTATAAATAAGTTGAAAAAACAACACGAGGTATCGAAAAAAGCAAGAGGAACGCTATAGTCACCTTGCAAAGTAGAATTGCCACTATATGCATTTGAGTATTCAAAACCGGAAACCGAGATGTCATCGTAGGTTCAACGGATGGGACGTTGCTGACGTAGCCAGAATCGATTGATACATTATTAAAAACTGCCTGTGCTGTGGCATTTTGTGCCTTTTCTACTAACCTTACCCAAACACCCCTTTAGTGGTTTATTTAATCAAATAAGATGTTTTTATAGATTTAAGCTACAGCAACATCATACCCAATAAGCTGTTGTTGTTTGTAAGTTAAAATATTGATTTCAGACTCAAATGCCTATACAAAAACCAATTATTGTAACATACTGTAAAGGATAGCAGTTACAGTCACTCAATGTGTTCCAGAAAATGACAACCATTTTAGAAATTTGGTCTGTTATAAAAAAAACACAGAAATATTGTGTCTGAATGTATAAAATCAGATGGTATGGTTTTGCGGGTTACCTAAAACAATGCATCCCAACATAGTTCCAATTTCTTTTCCATTGTTCGCCACTCCATTGTCATTTCAAATGTGTTAGTATTGGGTTGTGCACACTGAGATGTAGAACCTGCATAAAGAAAGTCAAATACCAAATTGGTAATAATTATGTAACAAAAATCAGAGACTATAAAAAATTGTGGGTAACGTGTTTTTTACCTCTTTGAATACAAATTATGTAACTAATGTAGCTGTCATAATAGCACCCAAACTGCATATGGGCAGTCTTCGATTAGAAGCTTTAGTCCATGCCTTTGACTCAAGACAGGAACTGTCATACCCCTGTAAAAATCATGAGACCAGACACGGTCAGCGTTGTAGGTGACATGTTGTGTGGGTCGGATAGCTTAAGTTTTATACCTTCTAAAGAGGTCAATATTCATAAAGCCAAAGCAAGCGAACAATATCATACCCTTAGAAACATACACTAATACTTGCTTATTTTAATTTCACATATTCGTTTTCGTAATTTTACAAACCAATAGTTACTGTAAACGCACAACCTTCAAATTTTTGTAAGGAATATTAGCACTAACAAACCTTTGCGTATTTCTATTTAAAGAAAATGTATAAACCCTAAGAAAATGAAAAACTTCACACATGTAATTAGGGATGATTAAAGTTACAAAATTGAATTAATTGGAACTGAATGCGTGCAATTTATGCTCTTTTGAAATATTCATCTTTTTCTTCTCCGTCTGAAACTTGCCTGACAAAATCAAAAACTAAAATCTTAGGAAAAAAACACCCTATAATCTACCATAAAACTATGATTATTAGGTAGGATTATAATCGGTAGGCAAAAAAAGACGCACCTGATGTTTTAGATCGGTTTCGGGTCGGGCGGGTAGCATCAATGCTTTAACCCGAGCTCCCCCAATTATTATAAGGTTTGATAATGTTTATTGTAGTAATAATAGTAATAAAAAGCAAAAGAACCCGCGCGTTGCGGCGGGGCTAATTTTTTCTCGAATAATTTTTTTTTACGTTTCGGGGGTTTTTTTTTTGGGCGATGCGTTATGGCGGGGCTAATTTTTAATATTTTCTTTTTTTGTATGATTCGGGGAAAAAAATTTGCGTTGGGACGGGCTAATTTTTTCCCGAATATTTTCTTTTTTTGGGACGGTTCGATATCTTTTTTTTTTTGCCGATGAATGTAAAAAAGTTGTGAACAATAAAAACTTGACGTGTTTTTTTTGTTAATTTTTTTACGGGATTTTTTGTGTAAGAAAATCGTAAATAGTTAAAAGTTGAGGGACCGTTTTGTATTTTTTTTTTTACTTTGGGCCAGATTTCAGGCTAATTTTGGGCTAGTTTTTTTTTTTACTTTGGGCAAAAAAAAAACAAAAACAAAATAATTTAAAAAAAAAACCAAAATCGGGCTGGCCCAAATTGGGAGCCCATTACTGTAGCAATTTAGGCCCGAAGTCAAAACGACTTCGTTTTAGTTGTAGCAATTTAGGCCCGAAGTCAAAACGACTTCGTTTTAGTCGGTGAATGTGTATATATATAATTACATTCATTTTGTTTTCGCATAATATGATATAGCATGCATAGAGTGTAGGCTACTTATATACAGTAGAAACTCTATAAAATAATACACTTAGGACCATCAAAATTTATTAATTAAAAGAGTTATTAATTAATCGATAAATTAATAATTATTAATTTATATATTAATTAATATTTTATTAATTTATAGTATACAAATGGTTGGAAGAAAAATTCTCTATATATTAATTAATATTTTATTAATTATTGTATACAATGCATGTATATCAAATGAACGGCCCAATTTGAAAGAAACCTTCAATCTCCCACCTTATTATGCTTCTTGTGTTCAATGTATCACTTTATGGACATTAAAAATATTTTCTATATAAATACAAGATCAAAATAGGTTAACACAAACAAATCATACACACAACATGGCTTCCCATCTTAAAGGTGTGAAAAAAACAACAATGACAGACGAGATTCGAAGAGCATTATGCAAGCACAACAAGGATAATCCAAGTCTCACTCAAAAGCAATTGCAAGAATGGGTTCATAGTAACTATGGTTTGCAGGTGAGTCAAGCGACAATATCGAATACAGTTAAGCGGTCTTTAGAGTATCTCTCACTTGCTCCCGAAAGAGGCGATGTTAAGCGACACAAACCGGCAAAATTTCCTGACCTAGAAAAATCTCTCTATGAATGGATTCTTCAATATCAAGAACATGTGAATATGACAGGTGAACTAATCATCGAGAAGGCGAAAAAGTTCATGAAAGATATGTATCCAGTGGATACTCCAGACTTTACTTTTTCTATTGGTTGGCTTGGAAAGTTCAAAGCAAGATATGGAATTAAAAATTTCCGGCGTTTTGGAGAGAGTGGATCTGTTGAAATGGAGGGCATGGAGGACAAATTAAAATCCATAAGAGACAAAGTTGATCAGTTTGAAATGAAAGACATCTTTAATATGGATGAAACAGGTTTGTTTTTTTATTATTTTATTTTATATTTTGTACTTTAGTGATGTAATTATTTACATGTTTTGATCTTAAACAGGTTTGTTTTTTAGACTTCAACCGGATCATTCCCTTGCAACAATGCAGCTTGAAGGGAAAAAACAAGACAAGGAAAGACTAACTGTTGCTATTTGCTGTAATGAGGACGGTTCGGAAAAACTTCCTTTATGGATTATTGGGAAATATGCTAAACCAAGGTGCTTCAAGAATGTAAACTTGAACAGTCTGAACTGTGAGTACCGTGCTAACAAACGAGCTTGGATGACTGGTGTGTTATTTGAAGAATATGTTCGCCAACTTGATAAAAAAATGGTTGGAAGAAAAATTCTCTTGATTGTGGATAATTGCCCTGCTCATCCAAAAATTATTGAAGGATTACGAAATGTTGAATTATTTTTTTTGCCACCAAACACAACTTCAAAAATTCAACCTTGTGACGCGGGGATCATACGAGCTTTTAAGATGCATTATCGTCGTCGATTTTATAGAAGTCTTTTGGAGGGTTATGAATTAGGGGTTCCAAATCCAGCAAAAATAAATGTATTAGATGCAATGAATCTTGCAATTTCAGCATGGACTATGGATGTTAGTGCAAATACAATTGCGAACTGCTTTCGTCATTGTAAACTTCGATCAACAGATAACATGACTTTTGAGAACTCAGATGAAGGTGGTGAAAGCACTCAAGAACTCCAGAATTTGATCAAAGAGTTGGGTTATCGCAATGCAATGGATGTCGAAGATGTTCTGACTCACCCAGAAGAAAATGTAGTTGCACAGTTGTTGACTGATGAAGAAATTATTGAAAGCGTTATTGGAATTAATAAAGATGATATCGATGAAGAAGATGATGAAAGTTCTACAATGGAACCCCCTTCGCGAAACGAAGCTATTAAAGCGGCAATCACATTGAACAATTTCTTGTTGAGCTATGAGAAAACAACACCAGAAGTTCTTACCATGCTAAGGAAAATTAGAGACGAGATTCAAGGGGAAATTGATTTCAACAAAAAACAAAAGACAATTGAGTCATTTTTCAAGAAACCTTCATAAATCATTCATGTAATATGCTATATATAAGGAATTATTAATTTATATTTTATATGGGGTCTAAAGAAATTATCAAAAATGTATTATCTTATAATTTTAGCGAATTATTAATTTAGCACCCTATCCCCGAGTCGGGACCGGCAAAAAATATTATCTTAGAGAGTTTATTAAATAATCGAGTATTAATTTATCGAGTTTCTACTGTATATATGTCTGGTCATCTGGTGAACGGACAAGCTCGGTAGGACAGTGGCCAGTTAGCCGAGGTGTCACCTGATAAGAACATCATCACTGTCGGTTGGTGGGTTGTCGTCTTCAGATGAATACGGGATAAGGGCGTTGGTCAGGCTCATGGATGGTTTTCAGCGCATTGTTGGAACGGGCACAGCCCAGCACGGACATCGAAGATGAGCCTTGTATCGTGGGCCGAGATTCAGGAACCGGGGCATCTGATATGGGTGGCCCATCTTCTAGAAAAGTGCACAACTGAAGTGTTGAAAGACCAAGGATTAGCGGTGCTAGCAAAAGGAAAAGTTACCTCATCAAACCGTGCATGCCGAGTAATATATATAAGCGAGACGAATCCGGATCAAGGCATTCTGTAACCTTTATATTTGAAGGGTTTAACCATAAAAAACACAAGGTATACCTCCTTGGAGTCCAACTTATTGAAGCTGAATAATCACTAAAAATATGGGTAGACAAGACATCCAAAAGCACGAAAATTTGTGTAGTTTGGCAGCCTTGAATATAAAAATTCAAAAAAAGGGGTGAAAAGGAAAATTTGTATTACCAATGAGTTTAGTAGTAACTCGATTGATGATGTAACGTGCTGAACTAAAATGCATCTACAAAACTACGAAGCAGTAACATGAGCATAGAATATCATACCAACCCAGTTTTCAACAAGATGACGATGTTTACGCTCAGCCCGCCCGTTTTTGTTAAGGTGTGTAATGATACATGATAATCGTGAAGTGTGCATTGTCTTTCAAAAAATTGTCTGAATCCGTGTGATTCACATATTCTGTGCCTCAATGCACTTTTGGAAAAACTAATTTTCCTAAATAATTGGAGTCTGTACAAGTTTGTTAATGCAGATAAAACCGAATAGAAGCCAGACATGGTTTTAAGGATAAAACCATGTGAAACGAAATAATCATCCAACAAATATAACATAGTACAAGTAACCATCTGATGAAACAGGTGCAGGACCCCATAAATCATAATGAATTAAATCTAATGGATATGAAGATCATTAGGATTAAGTTCAAAGGGTAAACGTTGGCTTTTGGAGAGTTGACAGGGTTTGCAAGTATTCGGTTTTTAGCGTAGTATAGAAGTTAACATCTGAAAACAACCCAATTTTTTAAATGTTAAATAACATCAAAGAAACAGTCCTAAACGATATGCCAAATTCAAAAGAAGCTTTTCTGAGCCACCAACAGTTCCATGCCAAGGCCTTGAGTATATGAAGTACATAAAGCCCATCTTCACATAGTCCCCTTGTGTTATCACCTGTTTGGTTTCCCTTCCTGAATGTTAAAAATGTGAGAGAAAATGAACATCTCCGGATGATCCATGTAAGTTGTCTTATCTGACAGAGATTTTTGGTTAATTTAGGAATGACCAAAACATCACGAAGCAATATTTTATTTGAAACCATAGATTGACCAATATGAGAAACAGGTAAAGCATCACCATTACCGAAAAAAATACACATATTACCCGAATAAGGGGCTGAATGCGAGACATTATCCGGAGAGGAGGTCATGTGAGCCGTGCACCCTGAATCACGGACAATCGGGTGCCTTGAGTAGCATGGCACTGAGAGGTGCGAAGGCTTGTGGCTAAGATTGGCATCTGATGTAGCAGCATTCGAGGCATAAGTATAAAGAGATGGACAAGAGGAGGCATAGTACCCATTGGTGTGACATAACTGGCGGTGAGGGGGATGCCTGCCCCCACGTCCTCTAACCCCATTTGAGTTACTAGCGTGACCACCCCCTCGAGAGTAGTTTTGTTGGCGTTGTTGACGTCCCTGTGAAGATTTAGAACCGCTTTGTTGAGAAAAGAAAGCAGCAGGAGGTGTGGCCGAACCATGAAGAGATTTGAGAAACATCTCATGACTTTCCGATTGAGATAACAAGTCACGAAAAATTGTAAAGGGTTTGGTCGTGCTAATGGCAGTGGAGAAGGTTTCAACTGAGGCTCCTAAACCATAAACGAACCAGTGAAGCTTGTCCATTTCATCTACAGGTTGTCTAATACCAGCAAGTTTGTCACAAATACCTTTGAATTGACGACCATAATCAGAAACCGTGGAGGTGCCTTTTGATAGATTACGAAGAGAATCACGCAGAGAATGGATCCTTTCAACAGAAGAGTTGCTGTAGGCAGTCTCTAAAGCAGTCCAGATTGCATGAGCCGTGGTAAGGCCCAAGACTTCAGCAGCAGCTTCCTCAGTTAGGAAGGAATTGCGAAAGTAGTGAAGGCTGGATTTGGAATGGATTGATCACCAGACGTGATGGTAGCCGACGGGGCAGTAGTACCATCAATATGATTTGTAAGCTTCTGGTAGGAGAGGAGAGGAAGCATTTGATTTTTCCATAAAAGATAGTTGGTGGAAGACAACTTGATAGGAACAATGGAGGGGTGGAAAGGTCTTCATGGGGAAGTGTGTATCTTGAGAGTTCGACATGAGGAGTACCAGGAAACAGACACTGAGAGTCGTAGAAAAGTTAGGCTGATACAATATAATGAATAATGAATTAACACACATCTAAGGTGTGATTGTTATCTATATTTATAATGACAAGAATAAAAGATAATCAACTCCTATAATTAGATCGAATACAGATACATTATGCGTAACAAGAGCTTAGAGCTCGAACATTAATGGCAGACATTGCTGACATGAGAGTGAACCTAAGTTTTCAACAAAATCATGTATGATATCCATAACTGTTAAAGTATCTAAAATATACACCTATATATAAAGGAATTTTAATTAATTCGGTTTAAAAATTTGTGTTTATTCGAAAGTGCACATTACATTTACATTATACGATGTATGTATATTCAGTCATACTTTGTTATTTCATGTACTAGTTTGGTTATCAGTACTAAATTTGTCTATATATGCGCAGTGTCTTGAGTACTTCTAATCTCTTGTATAAATCATAAACAGCATGTCGGCTTAGATATGACAATGATTGTTCTAACTATGCTTTCTACTTTATACTGAGAAAAAAAAGAAAATAACAAATTTAATTACAAAATTCTAAATTAAAGCTGTATAGTACTCTATTATTTTTCTAAGTAGATAAGCTATACATGTTAAGAAAATCTACGTGTTTATTTTTTTTTTCCTAATCTGAATTAAGTTCTTGATTGTACAATATATCAACATTTTGGTTTAAGAAAATGTTACTTAATTGGTTGGTGGTAATGAGTAATGGCATAGTCCAAATCACTCTATCAAATCCAGATGGACATTTTGTGGGCGTACGTTATAAAGGCATTGATAATTTGTTAGAAGCCAATAATGCCGAAGATGACAGAGGGTATTGTTTCTAACTTTCGATCTGTTATTCACTTGTTTAAACATTAAACTTATACGACAAGTTACTTATGTCTTATTCCTTTTAATATGTGTAACTGTAAATTTGTAATACATGAGTATTCTTTTCGGCCGCGTGTTGTGGCGGCGTTAAACGCATAACACATTTAAGACATGTTATTCATATCTGACAGTACGTATTTTCTATAGGATTTGTCTAACAAACTGTCATTAGGACAAACGTTTAACATGATTATAAAAGAAAGTTTTGAGTTTATTTAATTAATTAATTAATGTGTATTAAATGCAATATAAAAGGAAAATTTAAGTTCAGTAAAGGTAGCTGCGCTTGTTAGACAACCTCTTCTTTATAATATTTCTTAATTGTGATACATGAAGATTTTTATTGCGGCGATATTAAATGCATAACACATTTAAGACAAAGTTTTTATTTTTTATTCTTTTTAATATATGTCATTGTAATACATGAAGAATTTCATATGCCGTGTATAATTGAATTTATTTGACTGAAATTTTGTATCTTTGATTTAGGTTTACGGTTGTTTTTACCTTATTGATCGAGAAAATGAAGTCAAATAATTCGGATGACACTCATGAATTCGAGCATTAATGTAGTTTTTGCAGTCTTTCGGCCAGCCTCACAAATCCATAATAGAACCTACTCCTTTCGTTAAAAAATTATTGTTTTCCGATAAAAAACACACAGTTTAAAAAAAGTGCATTTATTACTGTTTTATATTTCTTACTTTTTAGCATCAGTTTTACCTTTACATAATAAATTAAAGTTTTTTTAAAGTTTGTAATAATAATTTCAAACAAGGGTAATTATTGAGAATATTAGTCTCAATAGTTAAACATATATGTAGAGGGGCTTATTGTGTCATTGTCTCATTTTTAGTTTAGTCTTATAATAAGTGTTAGCTGAAGATGGATATTGAATGAAAGATTGAAGGTTGTTGCTGCCAAGTTTTTCAAAGTTCTAAGTCGGTGGTCAAGCTACTATATAAGCTGAATTGACCAGCTTTGGTCTTCACTTTTTTCATATATCTCTCTTTCTAAAATCGTCTCTCACTCTCTAAAGTTGTAAACCCTGGTTTTGTTAGATCATCTTGATCTTGATCTTGTTATTGTTGTAATAGAACTATTATCAATTTAGATAATAGATCCACAACTGAGTAGCAGTGGTGGATAGTTTGGTTGATTGATTTACTGATTGAGATCAGTTTCTGTGTTGTTATTGATACTCAAATTGAGATTTGAGTATTGTTTGTTAATAAG